>CATKRY010000102.1:0-19255 GCA_949775005.1 Orthosia gothica
TTTTATTTTTAGTCTTTTTAGTCACTATCTCGCCTTATGGTAAGCGATGATGTGGTCCGGGTGAAGACAGCTTGCTTGGTGAAGTATAAGTGAGAGCAATGACTTTTTTTTTTCTTATCTGGCGGAGAGTTTAGTAAGTATAGGTACCCACATTTCACTAGTTATGTTAAGAGTCCCAAGTATTGGAGGTAAAGCCTATTGCCAAAAACCGAGCGCAAATCTTAACTCCACGCTGCTACTGAGATATTCCAGACGGAAAAACACAATAATGATACTATCCAACTTATTATACAATTAATTTAATTTAAAGAAAGAATAAAAATATTTGTGACCCGCACAGGAGACACTAAGGGTTCCGTACCACTATCACAAAAAATGGCAAAAAGATCATGTTTGTTTTATGGGAGCCCCTTAAATATTTATTTTATTTGTTGTTGTAGCGGCAACAGAAATACAATAACTGTGAAAATTTCAACTGTCTAGCTATCACGGTTCATGAGATACAGCATGTTGACCGACAGACAGACGGACAGTGGAGTCTTAGTAATAGGGTACTCTTTGGATACGGAACCCTAATAAGAATATGCTGAAGAGTATGTAGCCCGAACCCAAAATGCAAAGCTAAAGGTTAAAAACTAAAAAAAACCCGTCCGAGTCCAAAAAAGCTCCGATCTCAGCATGTGCGGCGTTATCTAAAAGAAAATAACGCTGCGCTGGTATTCTGATAAGGCCCACTGTTGATGCCACGGACACACTCACGGAAACGGAACATACAATATTTTAAAAAAAGTATAATTAAGGTAAATGCGGTAAGATATTGGCAGGCAACCCTGCAGCAATCTATTCTACTATCAAGACGTCATGAAAATTAAGTTTTACCATAAACAAATGTACCTGCTGATTTTAGCGGTGGGATCTTAGACTATTACTACAATATAGACTAGTGATGGGCAAAAAACGGCCCAAGGCCAGCTCCAGCCCGCAAAAGCATTTAAGACGGTACCCTGACCAAAAAATCGGCATGAGATATGAGCATTCCTATTGGTCTAGCGCCACTGGTGGCGCATGAATTACAGTAGTGAATACGCCCAGATTTCAGAATAAAATCTTTATAAAATCGAATATTGGTCTTATGAAAAACAAAAACCTACAAAAATGTTCGTTATTAAATTGTCTATCCCTTAGTGTTAGAACAAAAAATAATTAATGAACACTTTACGAGGAGATGCATAATATCAATAATTATTTCTCATTTTTATGTTTTTTTGGAAGGAGATTAGTGAAATATTTATAACATTTAAAAAAAAAACGAAATCTACCATTTTAGAATCAATATTATGTAGAAATTTAATGTATTTTTATTAATTGATATTTCTTTTTAAATGACGAGTAGATAGCTCCTAAAAACAGCACAAAAAACGGCATGCGCGGCGTTTTGCTCGGGGTACCGCCTTAATCTGGCCCGCCGAGGGTCCTTCGACAGTATATGGCCCGCGTTAATTATGTTTTGGCGGTCCAGAAGTATAAAGTAAATTGTACTTAGTAGAATATAGACGCGAATTTTTCGACCATGAAATTGCGGAAAAACTCAATCAGAAACCTACTTACTGATGAACACCTTTTCGCGCTGCTGAAAGTTACTTCGTCACCAGCATTCGAAAATATTATGGCAAAACAAAAGCAATTTCATATGTCTATCACGCCTTCCATGGCAGGGCCTTCGAATAAAAGTTAAATTGTACGTATTGTATAATATAATGTGTTTTTATATGATTAAAAGTTTCAACACAAAATGCATTTTTTCTATAATTCTGGCCCTGGAAAGAGGAATGCCCATTTTGTAAGGGAACTTGGACCCCTTTGAAAAATTGGTTGTATCTTGATGAATTTGGTTGTATATATAATTCACACCACTCTGATTTATCCAATCAGCAATTCTTTTCGCCAGGTTTATTTACACTTATTCATTTACACTATTTCATAACAAAACTTTCAATTCAATTCAATTTTTATGTTTATAGCTCCATCGACGAACATTCGATGATTTTGCCAATGTCAAGGTAGTTGGTGGTAGTCGGTTTACTATTAAGAATACTTTTAGATAACTATTGATCGGTGTTTGTAACGTTGACCTCCATTGTTCACCATACTAAAAAAGGGGACAAAACATTTTTGGTTATTACATATAGTACGGAACAAAATAAATGTTAAAACATCAAGTATATAATACATAAATAGAAATACTATAGCTACAGTTGGATTTTATTAATATTAATAAATCTATAAAGCATTTTTACTGCGGGGGTATGGACTAAAGATAATAGGAACGGAATGTTAATTGGGCGGGGAATGTTATCAGGGAGTAAGTCATAAAGAGGAATAGTTAAACGAGGACAAGAAAAAAATAAGTGCTCCAGAGTACCCTCCGCTAGTCCGCATTCACACAAAGAATTGTCTCTCACGTGGATTTTAGCCAAAAAGACAGGAGTGCAAACAAACCCAAGTCGGAGTCGAATTATAACGGAGGTAGCTACTTTATTTGAAAATTTAAGTTTGCTGAACCAGCATTTAGATGGAATGTATGGTTGGATAGAGCCATAAAATTTTCCCTTCAGTAAACGAGTCTTTTGCCAATGGGTATTCCAACACTTCATCATTTCTGGTTTAGCAAGGCAGCGCAAATCACGGGGGTAACAAGATGAACGAGATTCGATCCCGTTCCGAGTAGCCGACTTAGCAATCGAGTCCGCATTCTCGTTACCAACGATACCAGAGTGACTAGGGATCCAAGCCAGAGCAATCTCTATGCCTAAACAATGGCATTTAAACAGAAGTTGTTTGATCTGTAAAACAAGGGAAAAATTGTGGCGAGAGCGAAAAGGCGATTTTAATAAATCCTGAAGGCAGCTTAGAGAATCCGAGAGAATTAGGGATTTGTTGAGTCCATGCGATTCAATATAGGAAACCGCTTCCAGAAGAGCTATTGCTTCCCCAGTATAAATAGAGCCAAATGGAGAACTACGAACATTTAGAATAATTTTGAATTTAGGTATCCACACAGCAGAACCGACATTGCTATCATCTGACAACTTAGAGGCGTCTGTAAATATCGTTAGCCAATCGTGCCAGTCTTCAGCTAGAATTTTATTGAGTTTATCATTGGCAGCAGGGTCATGTTTAGATATACTAAAGTTAAGCAAAATTTTTGGTTGGAAGAGTAAGGAGTCAAAATCCACTTCAAAGATGGGGTTTGTTTTTGACTGGACTAAAGAAATGTGCATAATATAACAAAACTTACATAATATTTGTCTTTTGACAGCCGACCATAGATTTCTATTTTCTTCCGTATTTTTTTTTTTTTTTTTTTTTTTTTTATTAAACCACTCTTTGCGCGCGCTCTGTCGGTTGTCTACGGTTTCGACAAAAGATCTTTAAGCATCGCGTTTGTATATATATATTATACTTACACATACGTTGACCCACATTCAGTGTTTCGTTCTATTTTGTTTGTTATTTACATATTATTCTATTTTATTTTATTATATAAGTCCTGTTTCCGTTAGTGTGTCCGTGGCATCAACAGTAGGCCCTATCAGAATATCAGCGCAGCGTTATTACTTTTTTGGATATCGCTGCACATGCTGAGATAGGAGCCTTTTTGGTCTCGCACAGGGTTTTTATTTTATTATTGTTTAAGTGTATGCTTATTTTCTCGTGTCTCCTGTGCGGGTCACAAATAAATATTTTTCTTTCTTTCTTTCTTTCTATATTGTAGAAAATATACGTTATATTCATAATTAGAAAAGATTTGTTATTAATTTTGCGGGGTTCACGAGATATAACGATGTTTCTGTTATTGAAATGAACCCTTATTATAATGCAATAATGTGCATACAAATGTCCAAGTGAAGGCACCTGATCTGTTCTTGTCTGTACATATAAAGTAAAGGACACGGATGAAAAAATATACACAATATAAATCCTATTTTTGGATAATATTGAAATCGTAGACACGATACCTCAGAAGGGGCCTGTGTATGGCAAACTCCTTTCTTAAACTGTCTGGCCCCCCATTATGAAAGTTTTCCCACCACTGATATAGACAGATAATATTCAGATTTTTACAAGTTCGGTGAGCACTGCATCTGAAATGTAAACAACTAAAAAAGTAGGCACTAGACTTGCAAATGCCAGAGCGTATATTTTTCACTGTCTTGCAAGTTTGCAACGTCTATTTCGTCTAATGAGCACTTTATTTTTGTTTGTTTACAAATAGTTTGTGTTTGAGAGTGAAAAACAACAGTGAAAATACATGAATGGGATATATAATGTATAGTTAAACGGGGTGAATTTTGCTAGTGGGCGTGGCCAAATAGCCAAATCCGAAAATATGAGGAATAGCGAAAAGCACACAAAGGAGTCTCGGGTCCGATTTTGATGAAAACTAAAACTGCATGCATGCAAAAACGGAAACTAAAATTTGGTTTTGAAAAAAAAACACGCTGTTTATTACATTGTGAGGAAACTGGTATGTCCTAGATCCAAAAATTCAAAGACATTTTCATTCCATACTGGGCTAGATAATGATGAGACAAGTTAATATATTTTTTTTATTTTGAACGTACATCGTCAAACAGTTGAGTAATCGCCAGACTGCGTTTGTATGGAAAAAAGATCGACAAGGGCAACCTTAAGTTGGTCCCGACTTTTATTCGTAGATCGTGGACAGTCCTTATAGGTAGTCAGCGGCCTGAAAATCGCCAGTATATTGCTACAAGCGTGTACGTAACGTGTTACCCAGTTACTGGGTTGTGGTGGTCAGGTAGGCAGTCGCTCCATGTAAAATACTGGGATTCAGCTGCATGACTGCATCAGCACCTGTAGCCAAATTGATTGTTTGTTTGTACCGAATAGGCTCCGAAACTACTGGAGCAATTTTAAAATTTCTTTTACCTATGGAAAGCTACATTATTCCGGAGTCACATAGGCTATTAAATATTTTCAAAAAAATTGTGATCCTTATGAAAATTTCAATAATGTAACCCAAAGTAGCAAACATTTGCGTATACAATTCATTATTTGGCGTGCGCTGAGAAAACTATTGATGATACATAAAAATTATGTACTACTTGACTAAAGTACTCATTATTACCTACAAAAAAGTCTACGAGAGAATATATCTAACTAACATAGTTAAGTCACAATAGCGGCTTTTGTGTTCCAAAATTAAATTAGATCCCCGCCGCGCCCGCGCCGGTAGAAACAAAAGTTGGCTACATTCGTATTCTTGTATTATTTCTCATTCAAATACATAGTTTAACAAATTGGTAGGTAGGTAAGTAAGGTAGGTAGGTAACCAGATGACGGGAGCGAAGCCGGGGGGGTCAGCTAGTCTGTTATTTTTTAGTGGGAGTATGTAAGATGATTATGCATGAATCTACCGAAAGATTATTATGGAATAAATTGAATTGAATTCCAAATCTAACCTCTCAGTTAAAAGTCTAAAGTGAACAGTGCGGTTCGTTGTATGTTAGCGCAAATATTGTGCAGTGTCACGAACTGGTTACAATTTATCAATTCATCGGTAATTAAATGCATAGGTGGTTTTCATAATACATATGTCGCATCAAGGCTGGCCGATAGATGTAAACCATCGGGAAGTCAGGATGTATATTCCCTTAGGTTGACATCGTGTGTGGGCAGGTCGGTGGGTACAATCGTGCAAATGAAATCACAGAAGTTATTCGATACACTGGGTTTATTCAAATATTCACAGTTACAATCTTGCTTACTAATATTACGGATCGACACTGATTTTACGACGTGTTAGCTCTAAGGCTGTCAGTACTCAACTGCCATATTCGGTGTTCCGGTGTTCCCACCACACAAGTGGTTAGAAATAGTGCGCCAATGCGTAGTTGTTCTTGCTTTGCCGCCAGATGGCGTGCTTGCGATTTGTTTTGACGTCCGTACTATTGACTAAACCCGACACATATATGGTTATCGCGTTGCGAGAAATTTGTTGTAAATAAGCAGTATTTTTGAGTAAATACTGAGAATTTATAACACACTGGAAATATTCACTTTATCCTTTGCGAATCGTACTCACTACTTTACAATCATTTTAAATTAATTATTTTTATTATAAAGGCGACAGTTTGAGAGTGTGTTACTTCTTCACGCTCAAACGGCTGGATAGATTTGGATGAAATTTGGGCACAGAGATAGATTATAATCAGGAATATGTTCCCTCGAGATAATTTTTGACATTCACGCGAGCGAACAGGTGGACAGAGGGCCTGGTGAAGGTTGCAGGGATCCGCTGGATGCGAGACCCCGGGACCGGTCAAAGTGGCGACGCTTGGGGGAGGCCTATATCCAGCAGTGGACGTCTTTCGGCTGATATGATGGCGCGGGCGAAGCCGCTGGCAGAAGCTTGTAAAATAATAATTCATTATTATTTTATTTGAAGCAATGAAATTGTGGTTGCATGAATCTTAGGTAGGTACCTATTTAAGTAGACCTAATCATGTTACGCCACGTCAATTAGCTGTTATTAAAGCAACTTGAAATGCCACCTTGGTTAATTTATTGTTATATTATATATTTGTTATATATTATATTATATTGTAAAGTTAATGTTTGATTTCCTTACTTCACTGGAATTATTCACATGCGATTTGCGAGGAACAGAAGAAGTATTTCTAAAGCAATTTTCAGAACTGACCTAAGAAGACACAGGTATACCTTTATGTTGCATACAATTTAAATAGATACTTACAGCTGTACCTTGTTAGGGTTCCGTACCCAAAGGGTAAAAACGGGACCCTATTACTAAGACTCCGCGGTAAAGGTCTACCAGAATCTCATGGCATTTTTTATTTTTTTTAAATTGTGATTTTCATATGGCAATGTCAATTGTCACCTGTCAAATCAAAGTACTTGCTGTGTCAACCGCTGCTGAAATTTTTTGATATTATCTTCAAAATTTGTTATTTTTGTGAAAATGTCGAAAAACCCACTTCGATCTCAAGCGAAACATATTGTTTTCAATGTGTATCGTAAAATAAGGTAAGAAGAAGGCGTAAATCAAACTCAATCTTTGATTTTAAAGTGCGTCGTAGAGTGGACCGGTAAGTTGGACTGACTTGTTTTGATACTTTTAGTTTATTTTATATTTTTCTTACTTAATTTTTATTTCTTTCCATTACTATTACATGGTAAATCGTAGGTCAGGGCACATCGAATGATGGCCGGAAGGAAATGGCAACAGTAATGTAACTGTTACTAATTCTTCGACAAGATATTGATTTTAACGGAGATTGAGAATCTTTGACGTAAGAAAAATATTAAGTAATAATCTGCGCCCTGCAGTGGGACGTGTATATAGACGGGCGTTTTTGGCGGGATTTTGTCGAGTGAAGTTTAGTGGCTGTTAATATTATTTGCAAATTGATTCCTAGTGGACATTGTGATATATTATTGGTGTAGTTTTGTGTCTCAACTGTCTACGCAACTGGACAATTTGTAAAATCATTGACAGAAGCGATCTCAGGATAGTGGAGCGGAGTATTTTATTGTATAGGTCTACCAGAATCTCATGGCATTTTTTATTTTTTTTTAATTGTGATTTTCATATGGCAATGTCAATTGTTACCTGTCAAATCAAAGTACTTGATGTGTCAACCGCTGCTGAAATTTTTTGATATTATCTTGAAAATTTGTTATTTTTGTGAAAATGTCGAAAAACCCACTTCGATCTCAAGCGAGACATATTGTTTTCAATGTGTATCATAAAATAAGGGAAGAAGAAGGCGTAAATCAAACTCAATCTTTGATTTTAAAGTGCGTCGTAGAGTGGACCGGTAAGTTGGACTGACTTGTTTTGATACTTTTAGTTTATTTTATATTTTTCTTACTTAATTTTTATTTATTTCCATTACTATTATATGGTAAATCGTAGGTCAGGCACATCGAATGATGGCCGGAAGGAAATGGCAACAGTAATGTAAATGTAACTGTTACTAATTCTTCGACAAGATATTGATTTTAACGGAGATTGAGAATCTTTGACGTAAGAAAAATATTAAGTAATAATCTGCGCCCTGCAGTGGGACGTGTGTAGAGACGGGAGTTTTTGTCGAGTGAAGTTCAGTGGCTGTTAATATTATTTGCAAATTGATTCCTAGTGGATATTGTGATATATTATTGGTGTAGTTTTGTGTCTCAACTGTCTACGCAACTGGACAATTTGTAAAATCATTGACAGAAGCGATCTCGGGATAGTGGAGCGGAGTATTTTATTGTAGTATTGACTGCCTCTGCAATGCTTACTGGGAAGACTGACTTGCTGCCAAATACTCCAAAAAACATTAGAATCTGTTACATCCGCATTCTAATGCATACTAAAGAATAAATATAAGGTCCAAAACTCTTTCCAAAGACGTGGCTAAAAGGTCCTAACAACCAGGCCATAAAACTTACATAAAAAAAGTATATATAGACTGATGATGATGAATGACTATAAGTAACATGATACATTTTATTATTGTTTACAGACTTTATACATAAAGAGATTGGTTTTGAATATGTTAAATGCCAATGAAAAAGAACCATTTTGATGGAGAGAGATGACATAAAATTACAAAGATACAAGTTTTTGAAATGCCAGTGGAGTTCATGGAATCGTATTTTAGTTTTCTAGTTCTGAATGAGGGTTTAAGTTATTAGTATGATTTAAATGATATACAATAAATTAGTACATAAATTAATATTCAATTGATTTATTTTTCCTATGTTAAGAACCCGATGTATAACAACATTATTCATACACATACCTATAATACTCACAGTGGATCTTTGTGTCTCTGAATTGGTTGCAAGACCCCGCGCAGTAGCTATTTTTGTATCAATGTTGAAGGTGAAGATAGCATTGTATAACTGTCTCTTTCACTCGCTTACTTATGTCACATCGTCCTATCTCGCTTACTCTATGCATTATACTTAATGACAAACAAGTTCAAAGACACTAAGATCCGCTGTGACTACTATTATATAGGTACCTCATGTTCATTAATACTAAAGACATAAATAAAAATTAAACAGTATCAAGATCGTTTAATCCAATTTCCCCAGTATTGCACACAACAAATTTTTATTTCCACATTTGCCATGAGATTCTGGTAGACCTATAGTATTGACTGCCTCTGCAAAGATTACTAGGAAGACTGACTCGATACAATTTGCTGCCAAATACTCCAAAAAACATTAGAATCTGTTACATCCGCATTCTAATGCATACTAAAGAATAAATATAAGATCCAAAACTCTTTCCAAAGACGTGGCTAAAAGGTGCTAGCAACCAGGCCATAAAGCTTACATAAAAAAAAGTATATATAGACTGATGATGATGAATGACTATGTAACATGATACATTTTATTATTTTTTACAGACTTTATACATAAAGAGATTGGTTTTGAATTTGTTAAATGCCAATGAAAAAGAACCATTTTGATGGAGAGAGATGACATAAAACTACCAAGATACAAGTTTTTGAAATGCCAGTGCTCATGGAATCATATACTAGTTTTCTAGTTCTGAATGAGGTCTTAAGTTATTACTATGATTTAAATGATATATAATAAATTTAGTACATAAATTAATATTCAATTGATATATTTTTCCTATGTTAAGAACCCGATGTATAACAACATTATTCATACACATACCTATAATACTCACAGTGGATATTTGTGTCTCTGAATTGGTTGCAAGACCCCGCGCAGTAGCTATTTTTGTGTCAATGTTGAAGGTGAAGATAGCATTGTATAACTGTCTCTTTCACTCGCTTATGTATGTCACATCGTCCTATCTCGCTTACTCTATGCAGCATATTCGATGACAAACTGTTTCTTACGCAATGGTTGGCAGGACCAAGTTCACAGACACAAAGATCCCCTGTGACTACTATAATATAGGTACCTCATGTTCATTAATACTAAAGACATAAATAAAAAATAAACAGTATCCAGATCGTTTAATCCAATTTCCCCAGTATTGCACACAACAAATTTTTATTTCCACATTTGCCATGAGATTCCGGTAGACCTATATCAGCTTTTACCCTACCTATCATTTTCATTACCATCACTAAAAGACTAGAAAAAAAAACACACTTAGCTTACGTTACATAAAACTAAATTAATAATCATGACGTCGAACCATAAACGCACAAGTCCTGTGACCCATACGCGTTCTATCGTGAATAAACTAAATGTGTACTGACCCAAGATGTCAGTTAATGTGGCGTGGCCGGGGGAAAATCATATTATTTATAGGTATAACAGACCCTGCATTATACGCCTGTTAGACCCCCTGACGCAAGGTACGTAGGTACTAGGTAGGGTACGAGATTTCTTTTGTTTTAACTTCAAAGGCTTATTGATTTGTTGATATAAGGTGCGTTGGCGATAAGTCGACTGAAAAGCAAATAAAGAATAATATTTATTTGACATTCCATCAGGTAACTACACAAAAAATAAATAAAAATGTCGTAGGTGACTCATAACTCATTGCGCGTCAATGGTAGCGGTGGGCGTTGAATGAACGAACTGTTTTTTTAGACTGTTTACTTGTCGTCAACTGTTCGACTGGTTTACAGTTCACGGATAAACTAGTTTACTCATGAACGAGATTTTAAGCATCGACTTGATTTCGCGTAGTCGACGCACGACGGAACGGAACGAGTGATGATTACGAAGACTGGTTTCGGTTTACAGTTCACGGATAAACTAGTTTACTCATGAACGAGATTTTAAGCATCGACCTTGATTTTGCGTAGTCGACGCACGACGGAACGGAACGAGTGATGATTACGAAGACTGCCGAACCGAAGCAGTATGTAAATCTCGTTTATCTATTGGTTAATTATTTTTTTTGGTTTTTGTTTTGTACGTTAAGTTTTTAGTCCTGATTTGAAATATGCATTACGTGTCGGTCAAGGCGAAATAATAAACTTTGTCATTACCTTCTTTAACTAATTGTAAATTGTGGATTGTGTATGAGTGTATAAAGTACTAATCGACTAGTAAACCATTTTTTAACAAAACGGCCTAATCCGTTCGTTCACTAAACGCTGCTGTCCAGTCTATGATGTAAACTAGTCGAAAATTAAACTGTTTTATGAACTAGTTTATCGTAGACAGTAAACCAGTCTCGTTTCGTCGACTGTAAAAACGTCGACGACCCACCACTAGTCAATGGGGTTGTGAACGCAAAGCTCAGCCTAGATGTCGCTGGCGGCGCAATGGCTACTGTCAAATCGTTTTCGCTTTGTTTACATCTCGTCTTTTTTGTTATTTTTTGTGTTTAAACCGGTCCACCATCGCTATTGTTGTCATGTATAGTACCTGGAAGCTCAAAGAATTGAAGGAGGAACTAAAAAAACGCGGAGCAAGGATAACTGGAAAGAAAGCAGACCTTATTGAGAGGTAGACTTACAAATAATAAAATATTTTTCATCAGTGATATGCTCTAGATTTGGATATGGTTTTAGTTGTAACTTGTTAATTCTTACTTTCCTCACGGTAGGAAAATTTACGAAAAATGAGAGGACATTATTTGAATGATAAATTGTATTCTTTACGTTTTAGGTTAGAAGCTTATGACCGAAACTTTAATTTCGGGAATCAAAGCCCTCAAGCTTCTGAAAGCCAAGCAATTGACGTTCCTGCTGTAGAACGTTACCAAGACGTCAATAGCTCCACCATACTGCCGAAGATTACCAAGCAACATATTCAAACTTACTTTGACAGGTCAGTACTAACATCACTATAATCATTTCCAAATTTTCCAATGATACAGGTAAGTTTTGTTTGATAACCTTGTGCGGCCCTATTTTAACATAATGGTCTTATTTCAGATTCAATAAGAATATCAGTGACGCTGTAAGATTGTATGAATCAAGATACCTTCTTGTTTTACGTTCAACAAAATCCTGCGAAAATACATACTTAAAAGGTAAGCTTATTTTCACTAAAACTCATTTTAAAGTTGGTCTCTAGGATATAGTGTGGCTAGGTTACTTCTTCCACTTCTTGACAATAGTAAGATGAAGTCGATAAATTTTGATGTGTAAAGTAATTTGCTTATTAAACATGTCAATATTTCTTCCAGGTTATTGCAAGGCATCAATGAAACAGCTTCAATATGAAGTAAACATCAAGTTAAGTGATGATGGAATGCCTGAAGAAGCAAGCTGTGAATGTGCCGCAGGAGAAGGCAAAGAAGCCCATTGTAAACATATAGCTGTGGTACTTCTTGCAGCTGAAAATATTGTCCGGGAAAAAATAATACTCCTTCATGAAGTTTGTACGTCACAACTACAGACATTCCATAAGCCATCAAAAAAATATTATGCAACACCATTGCGAGCCTCCAGATTGCCATCCAAAAGAGATAAACATAATAGTGTTTACTCTCCATATTTAAAACAAAACCCTAATTTTGACAAGACTGCGTTTCAATGCAGGTTTCAGTCTTTGATTTTAAATTATCCACACTCATCAATGCCTCTTAAACAATTATATCCTGCAGCTAACCAACGAGGAATATGTTTTGATCATGATTATATGGAAAAAAAGGCAGTAGATATTTTTTTAGAATCCATTTATGTACAAAATGTATCTGAAAGAAGAATTATGGATATTGAAATCGAAACTAGAGGACAAAGTTCCAATCCAAAGTGGCATGATTATAGAAAAACCCACATTACATCCAGCATTTTTCACACTGTGTGCCATTTGAAAAGTGAGACTTTAATTAAATATTCTAGTCAAATATTAAATAAGAATAGAGTTACAACAAAAGCCATGGCACATGGAATTATAAATGAAAAAGTAGCCATTAAAAAGTATATGGAGATGTATGATCTAGTTTTAGAGGAATGTGGTCTATTCTTGTCTCAGGAAAGGCCTTATCTAGGAGCATCTCCTGATGGATTACTGGGATCAGAAACCATAATCGAAGTAAAATGTCCATATGCTTCAAGAACTCAAGACATAAGTCCTCATACCATACCATATTTACAATATGATGAAAATGGACACTTAACTTTAAAAAAAAGTAATATTTATTACTACCAAATTCAAGGGCAATTATATGTTACAAAAAGATTATTTTGCAATTTAATAATTTTTACTTTTAAAAGTAGTTTTTATTGAACGTGATGAAAAATTCATTCACAATATGTTGAAAAAACTGGAATATTTTTATCACA
Organism: Orthosia gothica; assembly: GCA_949775005.1. Classification (NCBI taxonomy): domain Eukaryota; kingdom Metazoa; phylum Arthropoda; class Insecta; order Lepidoptera; family Noctuidae; genus Orthosia; species Orthosia gothica. The sequence goes on from CATKRY010000102.1 coordinate 13,278, forward strand.
ACCATTTTAAAAATGCTGTTATCAAGAAATATTTCTATAAGGAATAAGGGCCAGAGTTGCTTATTTTCATCAAATTGAATTTGGTGATGATGGCAGATTTTTGAAGATTTTATAATAAAACTAATTAATCAACATAAAAATCTTTTATTTCATAATATTTTCTCTAAAATTACAAAGCATAGCACAAACAAATAAAATTCTAGATGCTAGCGGTACATGATATGGGCTTAATTCACTTTTTAAAATCTTGTATGTTTTAGCTAGACCTATAATACGTTCTATATGAACTCGTTTGCTTGCTAGTTTTCGATCCTGTACTATTCTAACACCTGGAATTTGTGTCTTTCCTTTCAAAAACATTGGAATGTTAATTGTAATCCTTTAGGCGCGATTGGTCCAATTCGCGATTGGTCCAATGTTCAAAAACATGTCCAATTCGCGGTTGGTCCAATTCGCGGTTGGTCCAATTCGCAGTTGGTCCAATTCGCAGTTGGTCCAATTCGCAATTAGTCCAATTCGCAATTGTTCCAATTCGCAGTTAGTCCAATTCGCGGTTGGTCCAAAATGGATAATGTTTCCGAAATAATTATACAATATATACGTGTTATAGGATAATAATATTATAATAAATTGATAATATTAGTATGTGTTAGCCTGTAAGGCCCAAAATAGAATGAATCAGGCAACAAACGTGACGGATGATCAGAGGCCTTAGTGCGAGTTTTTACTCACGCTCATTCGAGTTAACGTAAACGTCAATTTGTATTGAAACTGGATTAGCGCCGTCTGGTGACAGTAAAGAGATACTACTTTTTTGTATACAAATTAACAGAAAGCTGGAAACAAATTATCGGACGCAGCTAACGGACGCGACTGACTTTTTTTTTTCTATGTGGCGTCTCACAGCTCAGTCAAAGTGACCGACTGCTGCTTAACCGCGCGTTCCTGTGGAGACTAAGCTATATAGCCTCCAGCCAGGCAAACGCGACTGACAGCCGCGACTTATACTTATAGAGTATCTAGGTAAAGAATGTACATTAAATTGTGCAAACTATCGGACGTAAGTCGCGGACGTGACCTTGGGCGTTCGGACGTCTGATAGAGTTCTGGTAGCCGCGTCCCATACGACTGTGCATACATATCAGCCGCGGCTGTAAGTCGCCTCCGTCAGCCGCTTCCGATAATTTGTTTCCACCTTAAAAGATCGTTTACGTTATCAAGATCGAGCGCGTTAAAAAACTCGGAATAAGCACACTGAAAGAGTGAAAGCTACGTACAAACAAATGAAAGCGAAAGTCAAAGAGGTGGTAAAATGAAGAAGGATGAAAAAGAAGAAAAATATAACAAGAAGTTCTCCAAAAACTTCAGGGCCAATGTTAAGCTGTTCTGGAAACAGGTAAGATTGGCTCGTGGAGTGACAAAAACATCGAGCATGAATGTAATAAGAGCAGAAAATGGGTGCTTATTGAGCAAAGAATGCAAGGTCTTGGAACGCTGGAAGAGATATTTTCACAGTTTATTTAGTTGTCAGGATAGTGTGCAAGGAGTGGGTAACTGGGTAGAAGCCAGTTGTCAAGACCCAAACCCAGACGAAGAGCAAACGCATGAGAATGAAATAGAAATGGATAAGATTATAAAAGCACTGAGTGGGATGAAGATTGGTAAAGCTGCAGGGTATGACCGAGTATCTGTTGAAATGCTGAAGGGCGGTGACGGGATGGTAGCAAGCCTGTTGTGCCGGATCTTTAATATGTGTTGGAGATATTGCCGCGTGCCGGATGACTGGTGCAAGGCTGTAATCGTACCACAATATAAGGGAAAAGGCTCACAGCAGGAGTGTAAAAATACCGCGGCATTAGTCTTTTGAGTCTTGTCGGCAAATTATATGCGAAAGTTTTTAATAAATAGAGTGATAAATGTCACGGATGAACAAAAATAAATAAATGTATGAATGTGAGTGAATCAAAAGAAGTATGTAAGGATCGTAGCAGGTGGCGTTCTGTTGTTTTTATTTACCCCCATGGGAAAAGGGGTGAGTTTATGTATATTCTATTGGTACAAAACATCAACATTCATGATGAAAATTAAATGTAATATTTAAATGCAATGTAAGTTGAGTGAAAAAACATGTTTGTTTTAGGGCTAGGTTTTTTTTGCTTTTTGAAGTTAGTTCTTTATTTTAGTCAGATATTGGTAGGAGCTTCTAATACAAGATAATGATTAGTAAAATGATTAGATAAGAATAAATATAGTATGTACATAAAAATTGTTATTTTGGAAATACTTTAATATTGGACTAACCGCGAATTGGACCAACCGCGAATTGGACCAACCGCGAATTGGACCTATCGCGAATTAGACCAAACGCGAATTGGACCAATCGCGAATAAGGTGAATTGGACCAATCGCGAATTGGACCAATCGCGCCTAAAGGATTGTAATATCTTTTGGAGCAAAAATGTCCTGTACATTAAAACCTCTGTCTGCCATGATAGAATCGCCAGAATTACACATATTTTCAAGATTGGATCTTTCTATAATCTGTCTGTCACTGACGGAACCTCCATAACATTCCGAGACATATGATATTAAGCCACCAGGTGTAGCTCCAATCATAGCCTTCACAGTATTCTTATGTTAGTAGCTGCTGAATGTAACCTGCTGTGCTAAAGGATTCCCAGGCTTTGTGATGGGTATCTCTGTTGTGTCCACAATAATTCTTGTACTTTCGAAACCTCTTTTAAATGACTCTGGCATATAATATTGAACCAATTTTTTTGTGGGCCAAATACTTATTAAAGACCATATTTCATACATAAAATTTATCCATGTTATAAAAATGTTAGCAATACTAGTATAGGAAATACCAAATAAATATGCCAACTCTCTATCTGGTATATACCTCCTTAGCTTAATCAGTGTTATCAACATTTGGTCACCAACAGAAACATTGATAACATGACTTTTGCTGTAATTTAAATTATTACACATGGGACTTAAAGTGTCTAATACCAGCATGAATTTTTCATAGCATTCTAGCCCAGTATAAAAATGAAGAGCCTGCTGATCGGCCCTCATAGCCTCTAGTGATATGTATCCCAAAGAACTACCACATTGAATGCCAACAGATACTGTTCTTGGAGTAACAATATTATCTTCCGAGGAGCTCTCTATAGTAGATATTTCTATTTCAGTGCTTGTAGATGGTTCCGGAATACTTTCCTCCACAGTTCGCTGTGTAGAGGGTTCTGGAATATTTTCCTCTTCAGTTGGCTGTGTAGAGGGTTCTGGAATACTTTCCTCTTCAGTTGGCTCTCTAAAATCAATTCTGCGTCTGATTCTTTCCAAATACCGAAGGCTTCTTGATGTAGGTGTTGTTGACTCCCGGGTGGACCAAGGGAATATGCTTGGTACAGTCCCCTTTTTGAGATATCTACGTATTTGAGGATTGCCTGAAAAACAACAAAATATCGACAAATGATCATATTTTTTTGACGTAAGTAGGTAAGTACAAGAGATTATAAGACTTTCACGCGTAAACTGTAGTAAAGAATCACATCGGATATATGTTGATTGGTTTATTTACATAAACCTACAGGACACAAACATTCAAACACACTTGATTTTGGAACCTACCTACAAGCTAGTTAACATTGAAATTATCCAGTGATAACAACAAGTCTATTTGTAATACTATTACTAATGATTGAAATCAACACAATAAGTTATTAACTCACCTGTATATACTGACTCTCCTACATAATCAGATTCTTGGAAATGATTTCGACATAACCTGCGACGTATAGCCCTTTCCCACTCTTTTTTTAGAGTTGTATCTTTGGGAAATAAATGAACACCGGGGTTGGTGCATCCTGGTACAGCACAGAGAGGCATATTTCGAGAAAATCTAAATTTACTGAATGATAGGTTATAAAATGTATGGAATTGACAGCTTTCTATAGCCATAGCGACGATACGCCACCTATCGTGATAAAATGGCAGTTCACATCCCCATTAGAAAACACAATAGAAACAACAATAGCTTACGCACGCACGGTGTGCGAAAATAATGTGTCAAAAAAATCTTGGTTGACTTTGTTGCCTTTTGGTTGATATTGATATTAACCATAAGGTGAAAAAAACATAAGTCTAAAATGTGCCGCAGAAGTAATACTTATTGGCGCTTGAAAAGTTTTCAGTGATCTAACAGTTTATTCTATACAGTATTCTTGAGAAAAAAAATCAAAAAACCCGACTGCTTCAAAAGCGAACTAAAAAGACGTAAACAAGGAAAAAATCATGCTGTGCAGTCGGAAGATACATATTCGCGGGCTGGCTGACCAAAATCTGGTGTATCCTCCGCCTGCACAGCATGATTTTTTCCTTGTTTACGTCTTTTTAGTTCGCTTTTGAAGCAGTCGGGTTTATTGATTTTTTGATTTAACTTTTTTTATTTATAAGTTTTTAGTTAAGTTTTTTCGAATTAGATACATTTAAACATATAAGTGTTATATATTTTTGAAATCACCTCTTAAAACCCTTTATTTTGATACCCCACACACTGGGTTTGGAAGAAAAAGAAAAATTGGGACCCCACAATATGGCGCCCAAAATCCGCCATTTTTCTATTGTCCAATTTTAACGTAGCCTATGACACTCGCAGGGTTAAGACGAATCGATTGACGTATGAATCATCAAAATCGGCCAACGCGTTTGGTCTCTGGAACGCCACATAGGAACAAACATACATACATACATACATACATACATACATAGACTGATAAACACATTACCCTCCTTCGGCAGTCGGGTAAAAAGTAAGGAACCAGAACATAAAATAAGTAGTATTTAGACGGGTGTATCATTACCCTGCCCTAATTCCAATTTATTTAGGGGTCGGCACAGCATGTTTTCTTCTTTCATAAAAAAACGATGGACATTTTCAAACATGTAATCTGCCTTAAGAGCGGACTCTAGTCAACAGGAATTTGAAAATAGGTATTTGAAGAAACTATTGCCGTCGCGTCACCTCCAACCTCACCCCGTAAAGTGCGAAAGGGACAACTGCAGCTCAGGCTGATTTTACCTACAAAAACTTTGACTAAAAGACGTTTCGTATTCTGCTGTTTTCTTCATGAAAACTGGTCTGATCTAAAAAATTCTTATATCAAAATTTAGAGGAAAAGTATATCTATGCTCCTATCATTTCCTTTTTTGTTAAAAACTTATAAATTTTGTCTGAAAGTCTTCTGAACATGGCGGTAAAAACGGGCATTTTTTTAGGATTTTTGTATTGTCATATATCTTTTTGTGATTATGTTTTGGAAAAAAGGAAATGATACAGGCACGTATTAATTAGACCTAGATATTATGGAAAAAAATCATTGCTCTAGAGGCATTATCCACGAAGAAAACAGCAGAATGTGTTTGTATTGAGAAAGTCTCACTAGAGTCCCCTCTTAACCTTCGATCAATAATACACTAGATGCCCGATAAGCGCTTCAAAAACGGGCCGAAAAATACGGTTGTCGTCTTATTTTAAATTAGTATGGTCCAATCATAGCCAACATTAAGACGTCAAAAAGCCGTAGTGTGCGTTCAATAATTGTGCAAATAACCACCGTAACACCGAGATTTTGGAAGGAATATCTTTTTTGCGGTAAGTTTATATCATTAGGTGTTTTTCATAAAGTAAAAACTGAATTAAAAATGGTAAATATGAATCGATTACCAAGTATTACGATTGTTTGACCAACGTTTGCGTCGATATCGCGCCAACTATTGTAAAGATCTTCTGTTCTGGAACTTTGTAATTTAGACTTAAAAACATGCGTGTAAGATTAAATTTGTTTTGATTAGTTGAGCAGCGAAGAAAGGTCATACAAGCTTTATTGCTTTTTGTACAAGCTTACTTTATACTGCATTTAAGATTAAATTTGCATTCATGCATATTTATTTCAACTAGAATTCTTAGAATT
>CATKRY010000103.1:0-73757 GCA_949775005.1 Orthosia gothica
TTTTAGGTATTTTAAGTAAAAAAAAGCTTGTAATAAACACGGTAATTTGTATCAAGTTTTCTGTCTTTTTAAATTAGTGTTATTATGCTAAAATCTATTAACTTGGTAGTTCCCCTTTTTGACTAGATGCACATACATTTAAATTACGTAAATACTCATTTGACGGCATTTGGCGAGCACTGGTGGTGGCAGTGGTAGTGGTGATGTGGTGGCTGATGCAGGCTGGCAGGGTAGCCATTAGTTATGTTTGGAGTCGTACGGGAAATCAATACATATAATAAATCGGTATAAAAGTCGTTTTTATACATTGAAAATACTAAAATAAAAAATAGCCAGAGTGTAAAAGGATAACCTACAGAACCCATTTCAAGCATTTTTGTATTTTTTGTCTGTTTATCTGTTTATTTGTGCACGCATCACGTAAAATGTACAAATCCAATGTAGATAACTTTTATAAATAAACATTATGCGTAACTTGACGCATAACTTAGTTTTTGTTTCATCGCAATCGGTTCACTCTATCAAAAGTTAAATGAATTTAAAGTGTTCAAGAAGTAAAATATCACAACACACGCCATGTCTCTGAACTATGACACACGCAATTCAGATACTCGGGCAGTTGAACTCCGTATTCGATAGATGGCGTTGTGCATTTGACATCATTTTCTGAATGACGGCGATAATGTTCGATATGTTTGATATTTTTTGTATAAAGTCGATATTCTTCTCCCTAGATTAAATTATGTTCTGTGCTGGTAGGTAAATTGGGTAGGTAGGTAGGGTAGGTAAGGCGTATGTAGGGTAGGTAGGTAGGGTAGGTAGGTAGGGTAGGTAGGTTGGGTAAGTACGGTGGGTAGTTAAGGCGTAGGTTGGGTAAGTAGGGTAAGTAGGTAAGGTATTTAAGGCGTAGGTAAGGCGTAGGTTGGATAAGATGGGTAGGTTAGTAGGGTAGGTAAGGCGTCGGTTGGGTTAGTAGGGTACGTAGGTAGGGTACGTAAGGCGTAGGTTGGGTAAGTAGGGTAGGTAAGGCATAGTTTGGGTATGTAGGGAAGGTAAGGCGTAGGTAGGGTAGGTAAGGCGTAGGTTGGGTAAGTTGGGTAGGTAGGTAGGGTAGATAAGGCGTAGGTAGGGTAAGTAGGGTAGATTGGTAGGGTAGATTGGTAGGGTAGGTAAGGCGTAGGTTGGGTAGGTAGGGCAGGTAGGTAGGGTAGGTAAGCCGTAGGTTGGGTAAGTAGGGGAGGTAGGTAGGGTAGGTAAGGCGTGGGTTGGGTAAGTAGGGTAGGTTGGGTAAGTAGGGTAGGTATGTAGGGTAGGTAAGGCGTAGGTTTGGTAAGTAGGGTAGGTAGGTAGAGTAGGTAAGGGGTAGGTAGGGTAGGTAAGGCGCAGGTAGGGTAGGTAAGGCGCAGGTAGGGTAGGTAAGGCGTAGGTAGGTAGGTAAGTAGGGTAGGCAGTTGACGGGAGCGAAGCCGCGGGCACAGCTAGTAGTAAATAACAAGTCAGGATAGCTACCAATAGTATAATGAATTAGTTATAGTAAGAAACATGTAAAACGATGTAAATGCTAGGTAAGCATAACATGTGATACCTATTGTAAAGGAGCATACATATATGGTTGTTTATCTAAAGGAGGGAATACACTTTACACTTCAGTAACGGCCACGACTTCTTGAAACCTCACGAATACCTGTCATCTGGGCATTAACATTGCAATGGCCTATATGAAAAGCACTCAATTGGTGGTGGCGCACCTAGATAGGTCGCTGCAAACACAATTTGGCGTAATAGGGTTTTACTCGTATAGACCCGTCTGATACATAGTGTGAGTGCAGTGACCCTTTGTATGACACACATGATAGAGTATCCCAAGTGCCCATACACCTGCGCTTTGGAAGATCTTATGCTCACCACTGATGCCGCAATCTGCGTGGCCACCTACTGGTCCCCGAATATTTTAAGAGTTTTCCATCGACTCGAGAGGAAGAAGAAGATGAAGTTTATAGAATAGCCAGGCTGTATATGTCCTGCTAAGCCTCTAAGGCATCGCCCCGTTCCAGCGTTATCACTCACATCTGCGGATGTAAGGTCAGATGAATAATTTGCTTATCACTTTTGACAACAATTACCCCGCTGTTATAAAGTATTAACAAGTACGCGGGTATTGTGACTGCTATTGACTGCCTGACAATATCTGGAGTAAAGGAGTATTTTCTAAGCATTTCTTAGCTTGAAACGTGTGACTGGTCAGCATCTAGTTACGTGCTGCTGCTCGTAAACTGTAATCATCTTCGGGAATGATAAGATGTATATGTAAATAATAATATAAATATTCCAATAATGTAGATATTGTCTATATAAATTCGCAGTAAAATGATAGTTAAAGATGAAACTTTTTAATTGTCACAATAACATAATTTTTGTATCAAGATAATACCCACATAATTTATAGTTACCTAGTTTAATTTTGTAAATAATTTCAAAGGCCCCCACAGAAAATGTGCGACGCGGCAATGTGGCAATGTATTTTCATAGAAATTCAGACATAATTATAATCCGAAGAACAATTTCACGTTAAACCTTAATACGAGTAATAAAGCAGCTATGTCTATTCGACAGTCTCGTTGATTAAATCAAAGCTTGGAATGCAGCTGTCTTCAATTTAATTTTAAAGTCTACAAGACTGGGAATATAAAATAACAAATACAATAGTGATATACTTACTGCAGTCACTACTTATCACTTGGCAGATTATGTGTAAAATGGCAACACTGAGCTAATGAAAGTCAACGAAAAAATTAAATAACTTTCTTTTATAATGTTTTTTTTTAACCGTGGTGTACAAGCTAATGTTATACTTTGTAAAAGGTAGACAGTTAATGGAATATATAGTGAATTGAATATGAAAGAAATTCTATAATTGTCTACGTTTTCAGACGCTCAAATTTAAGTCAGCTAAGATTTCGCCATTGTTCTTTGCGTAATCCTATCTAAATGATAGTAATCCTACAATCCGCTACATTATTGTTCTCTGAAAATACAATTTGCTTGTCAGAAGTACATCAATTTTTAAGCTTTTTTAATTATCCACGGTGATTTTTCATTTACGTGGACAATGTAGAAAATATTTTAAAGCGAAAGAAACTAAATTTTTTGTTCGGCTACTTTTTAGGTCTCAATGGTTGAACGTATTTATCTAGATATATGTATATAGAGCATGTTCTTGGGATTCAATTAATTCCTTGGGATAACTTTCGACGTTAACGCGGGTGAAGTTGCTGCCAGAAGCTCTAACTACTATTTTTACACTTGTTAAAACTGCTATAAATATGGCCTCTGGAACTGGCATTTTCCAGGTTGATAGCAATAAACTCGCCTCCAATTAGGTACAAGGTATTTGAGCATAACTGTCGAAAATACATGGCCGGAATTTGTATAGAGCTGTGCTCTACGAGTAACAGAAAATATTCATGTACATTGACACACAGTACGTCGTATTAAAGCTTAGAGGTATGGATTTACAATAGGCTAAGTTTTATGATCAAAGAAGAAGCGAGATACACTATATATAGGATGCAATGAAATTGTGACTCGTGTGCGTCTGAATCCAAATCGCACAGCAGAATATTCACATAGAAGTGAAAACGAAAGACCGATAATCGATAACGTGGGATCAAACTAAAATATACAACAGAGTAACAAAAAAGACAACCTAATAAATACGTGTTAAGATTCATAAGATCAACGCAAGACAGCACCTTTCAGTTTATTAAAATGTACTCTGTGACTGCAGCAGTGCAGTGCGTGCACGTAGAAACGTCAAAATTACTAGGACGTTCGGATACACACTCTGGAATATATTGTCAATGCATTCAGCATTATGACATGAAAGCAGCTCGAAAATCGTGTCTATGATAATCGTAAAACCTTAACTTTTAATTTAGAGGTATTTAGTGCAGTTGTACTTGTTTTATATTTTAATTAATCTGATCTTCAGGCGTACTTCAGAAACAGTGTTTGTCTTATGCGTGTATACAGACGTAAATGCATTGCATAGAATTATTACACACACACACACATATTTATTTCGGTTCTAGAGAAATGTAATCGTTGCGATTTATTTTAATTTATTTTAAAAGTAATTTTCACATATACATTTATGTATTTTGAAATGATTTGGAGGACAGAATCCGGCCATGTCCTTTAGTTATACTATTATAATAGTTACCATTTTCACAAAATAACAGATAAATTACCACTTTCGTGTTTACACACGATGAAATAGAGATGAACAAATACACTTTCCAAATAGTTACTTTACATATTTCTATAGTGTGTTTGACCTTCATATAAAGTTGTTTATATTTACTACAAACGTTGACGTAACAACAGAGCATTTAGTACGTAGTCCGCACAGAACACGAAGGTGTCTCTGTGGTCACTGCTAGCGACGGCATTATCAAATTATCCATACAAACCAAGGGTGTCATATTAAAAATTTCATGTTTCTTTTCCGGTGAACACGTAACTTCTAAGATCCGAGTAAGGAGCGACCTTCAGCCATCTGTTTAATGGATGCAAAGCATTTACAAAAAGGGCCGTACCATTATTGCAAAAAACAGCAAAAAAACTCGTTTGTTGTATGGGAGCCCCACTTAAATATTGATTTTATTCTGTTTTTAGTATTGAAATACATCATCTGTGAAAATTTCAACTGTCTAGCTATCACGGTTATTTTACGCAAGATGTTCGAGGAACAATTTTTTGTACGTTACTCTTTATTTTGTTCGCAGGTCGTGTTATCTCACTCGCGAAATATAAAGAAGAGCAAACCTTACACTTTCTTGGAAGCTTGGCTCGGTACTGGGCTGCTACTGAGTTCTGGTAAGACACGATTTCATCATCATCATCATTTCACCCGAAAGTTGTCCACTGCTGGACAACTTTCGGCACATCAATCGGTCCTGTGCATCTTGCATCCAGCGGAGACATGACTTTTAATTTTTACTTTTGAGCTTGCACGATCCCACTGCTGCGTAAAGATCAAAGTTTTCCAAGATATCCTTCTTCGTAGTCACCAAAACCCATAAGATTTTGTATTACCTAAAATAGTTCAAAAAGAACGTCACGCAAGATGGATGATGGTTGATAAGGTCATCTCAGCTTTTAGACAAAACCGAACTGATGTGAAAAGCTTGCAGGCAATTACTTCTTCTGGGAACGTGTATCAATATAAATGTATAGTAGACATTTCAGAATTACCTAGAAAAAAACCAGGCCGAAAATAAAAACATTTTCACAAAAAATATACCGACTTCTAAAGCAAAATACTAAAAATTACTTTCATTTCGGAAGTCGATGTCTTTGGTACGTCTTGTTTTTTATCGCTTTTCAACACCGAAGTTCGAAACGAGAGTTATTTTCGCACTTTTTACCCGACTGCCGAAGGAGGGTAATGTGTTTACCAGTCTATGTATGTATGTATGTTTGACCACGCATTTCTCCAAAAGAACTTATCGAATCGTGATCATTTTTTTATTGGATTGGGTATCATTCAACTTAGGGAACGATACAAGTTTCATCAAAATCAGTTCAGCAGTTTTCAAGATATGGAACATACAACCGAACTCCTTAGCAACAAACATCACGTATGTGTAAATTATGTTATTATGGGTATTTTGTCAATACTTTAGGTACCTTATTACATATCCTATCACAAAAAAATGAGCAAAGTGACTAAAACTAATAAAGCCCATACAGAGTAACATAATGTGAGTATTGTGCAAGTCCAACTATATTATATACAAACTGGTCGAATTGGTTACCTTCGTTTATTTGAAGGCGGAAAAAAAAATATAGATCACAAAAAAACGTTTTAGCAAAAAATCAAACCGACTTCCAGAACAAAAAACTACAAAGCAAAAAAAAAATTCTTTTCCGAAGTCGGTGTCTATTGTACCCATTGTTTTTTGTTCTGGAAGTCGGTTTGATTTTTTGTTAAAAAGTTTTTTATTTTTCTCTTTTTAGTTTTGGTAGGTACTTCCAATTAACATGATTATCATTTATAGCCAAAGTACATCTCATGGCGATTCCAATAAGCCCAAACACGACTAGGATACATTGTTTTATTTTAGAGTTCCAGTGCCTACCTTCCGGCTTCATCATCAGATTAGTTCGACGGTGGCATTTTCATAAGTACCATTTATTTATAAGTATTTGCTTCATTATAGTCGGTTAACTATTCGAGATATCTTATGCCCGTGACATACTTAGCATTTAGGAGTTCCAGTGGCCATCTGTGGTCTTCTTCATCAGTGTCACTTCACCAAATGATACTTTCTGAGTGAAAATGATTGCCTTGTTGATGAAAATACCAAAATCGCTATATATTTGCCTATAATATTTGAGGAGTTCCCTCGATTTCTCTAAGATTCCATCATCAGATCCTGACCTGATAACTATGGGACCAACTAGGAAATATACTCTTTCAAACAAAAGAAGATTTTTTGAAATTGGTCCAGGCGACTTTGAGTAATCGGGGAACATACATAAAAAAAAGATTCCGACGAATTGAGAACCTCCTCCTTTTTTGAAGTCGGTTAATAAATGCCTGCAAAAAGAAACAAACTGTTTTTTCGGGTGTGATAAAAACATTTCACCCGAAGTTTTTAACGCGTGACAGAGAAAATCCTTTGACAAATTGTAACAAGCTGAAACTGTTATCCAACTTTTATTGCCGTAATTTAATATAACGCTTGTTTTCTACGAAAGGGTAGGCAGGGGTATCTAGTACAGCCACACTTTGGAACATCACAGCTATTGTATATTGAAGTCCTATGTAGGAGGCAAGCCTATTAGGTATTCAAACTTCATTGACATTTATTGAGTTTCTTCTAAAGTAATACCTAAAATAGGTAAAATTGCTTGTTTGTTTGTTTATATGTTTGTAAAAGGTTTCAAGAATTCATAGACCGATTACATGTTCGTAAATCGTATCTTCTCCTAAATAGTATAAAACAAAATCGCTGTCCGCGTATGTCGACATTATTTCCGTTTCTCAGCAAATGGATTCTGATACTGCTTTACTAATCCAAAGAACGATAAACAAGGAAGGCTTTTGTTTATAATTTGTACCGTGCGAAGCCGGGACAGATCGCTAGTTCAATGATAAAAAGCTACAGTATCCCTTAGTGTCATAATTAGACATCGCATTCGGCATGTGCATGTTTGCAAATGTATAAAACCCTAATTTTATAGCGTTATTGCATATTTTACTACTTTTCTTTGATAATACATACATATTTCAGTAGTGAAATGTGTTAGCGGTGTCAAGCCTGAGTTTTTTTTTGCAGAAATGGCTCTAAATTTCATGTTCTTTCTAATAACTTCAGTGGACGTAGGGGCCATTTTCAGCCTAAAAATCAATAAAAAGTAAGACAAAGACACAAGTGTGCTCTAGAAAATCTAGAAAAATATTTGTTTGTTCGTTGTCACAGAAATTACAAGTGATAATGAAATATGTTGTGGCAATAAACGTTAATTCTAATAAAAAAAATAGTTTGATTGTGCATATTTCGTGCATAATTCGCCCTTTTTAGTGCATATTTGCATGCATATTTTCGCACTTTGATAGTGCATATAATCCAATGTCTAGTCATAAACTTAAGCTACTTTTTACCCCAAAAAAACGCAAGGATTCTGTTGAATAGGGTACACGGCAACAACGGCTCTCTAAATTACGGTCCTATTTCAGAAGGCAGTGATGCGTCACCGCTGGTGGGATTAACGCAACACACACTCTCTTAAATTTTACGCGGTTTTCAATATATATGCTCTCGGTTATAGAGTGTTTGTTATTAATCCAACTGAAGGATTGGTGAACAGAATAACATGAATTTTCAAACATTGTTTTAGAGGTTATTTAAACATATTATGGAGCAGATACCTCTGCTCCTCTTAAAAAGAGAATGACAATTTTCTTAATCTAAGACAATTTTGTCTACGGAAAATTGTCACTGTGAAATATTTACAGAATAGACAGCTGAGGCTCTAGCTAGACAAATGACAGTCGATGTAAGCGATGGCTATAGTCGTGTCATTTCAATAGCGTTTGGCATTCCCGAACGTTTTTGTCATTATTCGGATAAACTATTATGGCATAACTTTGACCAAAGTTATAGAACTTGCTCATTAAGTACCTACCTATCACAATAAAAATTAAAAAAAAAACTTTTTTTGCATAAAAATACAAGCAAATGCCAAATAAAAATAACTTTTGGAATTTCGGAAGTCGGTGTCAAAATACGAAGAAACAAGAAGAGGAACACCGATTGCCGAAATTGCAGTTATTTTTCACTTTGTAGTGTTTTTATTTAGAAGACGGTTGTTTTTTTTTTTGTTAATTGTTTTTTTACCAGCCATGCTGCATTTGTGCGTGTTACAGTGGTTCGCTTTTGTTGATCGCATCAACATTTTCATTCAAAACATAGCTTGCCAGCTTAGCTTTGGGCTGCTGTGAAGCGGCGCCTTAACAGTTAACTTAAATTAAGAATCACTTTTTCTCCACCAGGAGCAAAATGGCACAGTCGTCGCAAGATCCTGACTCCAACCTTCCACTTCAACATCCTGAAGAGTTTCACCGTGGTGATGAAGGAGAGGAGCTGTAGTCTTGTGGAGAAGTTGAAGAACCTTGAGGGTACGGAAGTCAATCTGCTGCCTGTCATCAGTGACTATACGCTGTTCACGATTTGTGGTAAGTGCTGCTGATACCAAAAAGGTTATCTATTATCTTGGCTATAATTTCAATCTAGTTCATAATTATAACTTCAGCCAAAATACTACCACTGCTGAACATAGGCCTAACTCAAGCTTACCACATTGACCTGTCTGAACCGGTAAAAATGAAGGATCCACATCCTTCATTTCTAACCTAGTTCATTTAAATTAATGGGCATTTGTTTATTGGCCAAAATCTCTGAGCAATTTTACAACGAATCAGTAGATTCTAAATTCTTTAGAATATTAATTTAATAAAAAGATTTCAATCAGCTGCTAAACAGCTCAGATATTGTTTTAAATAAAGCTGAATTAATGTATCTTCAAATATTTTAACATAGGTGAACGACTCCAAATATCCCCCCAAGCCAAGTTACAAACGTTTCGTATCGAATCTCTTTCTACAATCGTTACCGCTTTCTATTTGTATGGTCTGACCACGTGACTTACCGTTATGATTCCCATACATTGATTCGTTTTCTACTAGCGTTATCGATTGTAGATTGTCAACTTGGCTACAGGTGCTGAAGTATTTAAGTTTAAAAAAACGTTTTTACAAAAAATATACAACCGTCTTCCAAATGAAAGCACTACAAAGTGAAAAATAACTGCAATTTTGGAAGTCGGTGTCAAAAAACGGAGAAACGAAATAGGCACGCCAACTTTTTTTTTGTAAGAATCGAATCGGATAAGATTTATTTAAGCTACCTTATCCGGCAAAACGCTGGTCTCTCCCTCATGAAAACATTCCGGAGAATAACGTTAAGCCCGTCCACAGATTACTGTAAGTCAGTTCTATCCCTACGATATGAAAGTTGGGGAACAAACATCTTGATTTTCTCAGAATTGTGGGGATCAGAGGGTAAATATTTAATTTCGAACTAAATAAGAGAAAGACAGAGAGAGCAGTGGTGGCCCAGTGGTTTCGGCCGCGACTTACAAGTAATAGGTCGTGGGTTCGAGCACAGGCAGGCGCTTTACTTTGTGTAAATTATTTTATCACCACTGCTCTCAAAACGGTGAAGGAAAACGTCGTGAGGAAACCATGACCTAGAACCAAAATTAGAAGACATGTGACATCCACCAACCCGCACTGGGCCCGCGTGGTGGATTACGGCCCATTCCCTCACACATAGAGGAGGCCTGTGTCCCAGCAGTGGGAACATTAATAGGCTGATGATGTGAAGAGAAAGAACGTAATGTCTTTGTTGTAATTTATTTGATTAAACTTCACATAGAGCTACTGAATTTTCGTGGTGGTTCCAAACTCGCTTAATTTTTTTTTCTTTGATCATGGACTAGGTAGGGACTTTATCAACATTCCAAGAAAAACGACATCTACAATCATTATAAAAGATTAAAGTAATAGCAAGAGAACACGTTAAAGAGAACTAGGGTTACTGACATAGCCCGAAGAATTGCTAAACTACAGTGGTAGTGGGCAGGGCACATTCCTCGCAAAACGTATGTTTGATGGGGCCGAAAAGTTCCGGAGTATCGACCGCGAAGACTTAACACCTTATTTCGTTTACCTCCATACCCTCAATTTACTCAAAACCATGCTAATTCTCTACTTCCTTCCAGAAACTGCCATGGGAACCCAACTAGACGCAGACAAGTCCTCAAAAACTCTGGAATACAAGACAGCCATCTTGGAAATTGGAAACCTCCTTCTGGGCCGCCTAACCAGGGTATGGCTTCACAACGAATACCTTTTCAGAATGTTTCCAATCGGGAGAAGATTTGATAATTGTTTGCTAAAAGTCCATTCGTTCGCTGATGAGGTCATAATGGAGAGGAAGAAGAATTGGAAGCCTGGACAGAGTGAGTTAACTGAAGATGATATTTCTGTTGGTGGGAAGAAGAGATACGCTATGCTGGACCTATTGTTAGAGGCAGAAAATAAAGGAGAAATAGATCTGGAAGGGATTAGGGAAGAAGTTAATACGTTTATGTTTGAGGTAAGTTTACATACCTGCCTTCTTCTTTAAATAAATAAATCCAAAGCCCTCTAAAACCAGTATTTTTGTTTAAAATCTAAGATAAAACTGAAGTGGTTGAAACGGATGATACATAATAGGAATGTTTCCTGGGTAGAAAAAATGATAATTCTATTTAGTCCGTCAGTGAGATTATCAAATAATAATGGACACTTATTTTTTGCTTTACCAAATCAATAAAAAATACAAAGATAAAGCGCATCAAACTTCAGGAGTGGGGCTTGTGACGTCACTTGTCAGCATAAAGTGTACTAACAGTGTTACGTACCACGACATTTCAACGCATTGTATAATTGCCGGCAGTAACTGGCAAGAGTCGTTAGATGCACACAAATCGTAGTTTAGCTCACTTTGATATCCAATTCGTCAATGATTTTCATTTATCACAAGTTTTTATTGAATTTCACCTGTCCCAAGATCTTTGATTGTTGCATGTTGATTTGACTCACTTCCCGGTATTGATTTATCTGATTTTTTACACACACGTTTGTTTCTCTTGATAATGCGTTGTTAGAAGATATAATTTATACAGTTACAAGATTTTATATATAAAAAAATATATATTATATATTTTTTTATATATAAAATCTTGTTGACTTATGTTCTGTAAATTCGCGTTTGGGTTTTCGGAGAAATAAGTGACAGAGATTTGTGATATAAATTTATATTTTGATGTTTTGTTTGCTTTCAGGGACATGACACCACAGCCATGGCAATCGTTCTTGGGCTGATGTTGATAGCAGACCATGACGAAGTACAGGTACGTAATTTTTTTAATTTGTTTTTTCCGTTTTAATCAAAGTACTAACCAACTAATACCAGCCTGTAATTGACCCACGGAGCATTAATCACCACGCTTGCTCAAGACGAGAGTCGAGCTCAATGTCGAGGTCTAATCAATGTTAGTGGTTGCTATCACGACAAATTGTTCTCAGCGCTTCTCTTTCACTTTCATTATAGTCCTTCCGACCAAATTCCAGTCACGGTGACAAATCTCAACGGAGAACAGCCAAGTACGGAGATATTATATGCGCAAGTGACAGGCTCAGGACCAGCTGCTTGTGTTTTCCAAGGGACGGTATTGTCACTCCACCAACTTCCATTCACCGGGTTGCTATTGAGAAATTATTCATAGAAAATCCCAATCGGAATATTAGTACCCCACGTTAAGCAGTTGCGCTTGCTATCATGAAACCAACGGAACAGTTAATTTTCATAATATGGGCACAGCCAAAGTGTAGAAGTATTCGTTTTCTCTACCACAACCATAACCCAATATCAGGCAACAACATAAAAGTGAACAGAGGCTAGTTATTTTATCTCACGAAGGCGGGTTACGTGACTTTTATGACGTGGAATTAAGAGTTATTTTGTTACGATTCATCCGCCTTCGTGAGATAGAACAACTTGAAAGAGGCCCTAGACATGTGGCATTCTCTTTTAACGGAAACGTAGCGATAGCGTTAGAAAAATGTATGTAATGTAAATTTTGCCATTTCTACCATCACTGCCATAAAATGATACTTGACTAGGGCCTAAGGCATCTTCTAAGTTCGCTATTTCCTTCGTAGACATTCATCAGGTGAGATTAAGGTTAAGAGCTGGATAATAGCGTAAAAATCATGCGCTATAATCTATCTCTGTGCCAAATTTCATCCAGATCCTAGCAGCCTGCCGTTTGAGCGTGAAAAAGTTTGATACACACTCACAAACTTTCGCCTTTATAATATTAGTGTGAAGTACGATTATAACATTAAGTATGGATCACACAGATAAACGATTTTTACCAAGACTGACAATATTAGTACGTTCACATTGGACGTAATACGTTGCAATTCGACCAATTTGAATAAGTGTTTTTTTCGCCTATTCGCCTATCCTCCTTTACTTACGTTAGGTATGTATATATGTCTATATTGGTATGCTCTTGCTAGGAACAAGAGTCCACACATCATCACTTAACATCAGGCGAGTTAGTTATCAAAAGCGAGCTTAAAAAAAATATATTTTATTAATAGAAATTTATTACATCTGTTATCAACTGCTCTATATAAACTAGATTATTACTTTTTGGAGTTCCTGAAACTGGAGTCGATATCAGAACTCATTAATAAGTTTCATCAGAATTGTGTCAATATCGTCATAACGAGGATTTTCGATCATTCCTAATTCCTATTTCCTGGAACCAATAGCCAAGATCTTTAACCCAGAAACTAACTAATAAAAATGACTGCCCCGAAATGGAAATTGATTGCTTGATAAGTCACATAGTCTAGGATCCCACTGCTAAAATCTGCAGGTATATTGTAAAATATATATATAGAGCTGGCTGATGTTGCATAGGTATATACGCGCTACAGGTAAAAAAGTGTAAGGCAAACTTAAAAAAAGTATTTGCGGCTAGATGCGGTTCTTGTCTACGATCAAGAATTATGCATAAAAATAAATTTGTTTCACAAACAAAATTCCCTGCAGATTTTTTAAGTAGGATCTCGTACTAAGAGGCTTCCAACCCGCTCGTTGCTCGTGTTGCATGTCGCAGCTTGTCTTGATAAAATACTAGTAAAGCCCCCAGATATAAATCTAACTAGATGACGCGATTGTATGTACTTCACGTGTCAAAAGACGGTCAGACGCTTTTCATTTAGCATTATCGGCACCGGAAATCTAGAAAAGCCTAATTATGCCATATTGTGCTGTAAAATATGTATAGAAAAAGTTGGCCGAGGCATTGGAATTGTTTTCTTTCATTGGTAACTAAAGTTTTTAAATTGTTTGTGAAAATGTGACACGCTTGGTTTTCATGCAGATGGAGGGAATTGCGTTATCTAGTTAGATTTATGTCTTTGGTTAAGCCTGTGTAACACATTGGTTTGTGGCGTAAGCGTTTACACGTTTGCCGCCTCGTTTTGTTGACGTGGATAAATGGCGATATATTTGCAGAATAGCTAAGTACTTTTAATACCATCCATACATTCTGCGTGCCTTTTGTATAAGATCTGAGTTTAATGAGGATTTGTTGATTACATAACATAGCTAAGTGTGCATCACACCATTAGCTAATAATGATTTTAGTAACCTTCAAAAATCAACAGGCTGTATTCAGCGAAAAACTGCTTTCCATTTGCCATTTGGTTAGACAGAAGATATATATTTTTTTGTTTTATGTGTATAGATTAAACAGTCGAGTTCTCTTACTTTTCTACTTCTCATTACAATCCAATTAGTGGTTAGTGCTACTAGGTTTAGAGCTTTGCAGTAATGTTCAACCACAACAATTTTACGTTATCGTCTTTGCTTTATTCAATTGAACTTGAACGCTTGCCCGATACATTGAACGTCTACGTCCAATATATCGGGCAAGCGTATTCAAAGGTGATGATTTGTCCAATTTTCCCTTACCTCAACGTATTGAAGGGTCCTAAGTATAGCTTGTAGCTAAGTAATACGCTTACCGATGTGGTTCGTGAATGGGTGACCATCCAATACATACCAAATCTTCTACGTGCCTAATGTCCAGATTTTTGATCGTTAGTTAACTGAACCAATGGTTTAAAACCAATATTATACACACAAGATCTCAAAGAAGTAATAATATGGGACGATTATTGTAGTGCCCACTTTTTATAATTATTATGGAAGAAGGTGTAGTAATTTTCTAGTCCCAACTATTTTAATGACCTTCCTTTAGATATAAACAGTTTTATCACAAAAACATTTTTAAAAATAAAATACATAAGTACCTCCGTAAAACATTTTGTCAAGTTCCGATTGTAAAAAATATATGTTAATATTATATTCAAAATAAAAACCGGCCAAGTGCGAGTCGGCCTCGCGCACGAAGGGTTCCGTACTTGGTAAATTGCGGTTTACGATTTATGACGTATTAAAAAAAAACTACTTACTAGATCTCGTTCAAACCAATTTTCGGTGGTAGTTTATATGGTAATGTACATCATATATTTTTTTTAGTTTTATCATTCTCTTATTTTAGAAGTTACGGGGGAGGGGGGAAACACATTTTACCACTTTGGAAGTGTCTCTCGCGCAAACTATTCAGTTTAGAAAAAAAATATATTAGAAACCTCAATATCATTTCTGAAGACCTATACATAAATACCCCACACGTATGGGTTTGATGGAAAAAAATATTAGTTTCAGTATCAAGTATGGGGACCCCCAAAATTTATTGTTTTTTTTTTCTATTTTAGAGTGAAAATCTTAATACGGTTCACAGAATACATCAACTTACCAAGTTTCAACAACATAGTTCTTATAGTTTTGGAAAAAAGTGGCTGTGACATACGGACGGACAGACAGACAGACAGACAGACATGACGAATCTATAAGGGTTCCGTTTTTTGCCATTTGGCTACGGAACCCTAAAAAGGAGCTACGTTTGCCTACAAACTGCTTTGCAGTTTGGCAGAAGTAATATTTAAATTGTAACAGTTTTTTCTTTCAATAAACACATTTTTTTTGTCATTATGCTAACCATTGGTTTTAAATTTCGGTAAAACGCGTTTTTCATCAATTTTGTATCTAAAAACGTCAACGTATTTAACTATTCGTGAAATACGTATGTATGTATGTTGGGTTCTGCTTTAGCTGTATCCAGTTAAAGCAGACCCCAAATTAGTTGAGAAAAGGCTAGGTAGATTGTATTGTGTGCTCGAAGGATCTTTTACTCAAACGCCCCTGATTAAGTTAAAGTAAATAATTCCCTCTCTGTAGTTCGCTATCTTTTAATCCAACATTCCCAGACAGCACAAGTCAGGTAAAGATTAAAATCTCTCCTTCAGGAAAACTTTCGAGGATTTTCTTTCGAAACGTTAAGATTCTGACAAGGACTTTGTTAATCTAATCTTGTGGAACGTTTAGGTAACGTTTCTTTTTATTGCCGTCGTACATTTTAGAGATACGTAAAGGAAAAAACTTTAGGCTTTTTCCAGAAATTTATCGTGATTTAGCAGAATGGTGTCTGTAACTATCTTGGGTAGATCTTGACAAATCTTATGTAGGTTTGTCCAATCTTTAAAGCCATTAAAATTGTTGGTTCCTTTAGAAAACTATGAAGAGGTCGCTCTAGAGACATTTTACTTAACTGTTAGTTTCGTAGTTTAGGATTACCTAAACAACACTACAGTCGAACAAGGACCATTAAACAATAGGTTTTGAAGGCTATTTTGCCACTATTGATAACCTTGATTGACGGTTAACCTACTGTCTAATGTGAAGGTTGACGTTTGCATCCATATAGCTTCCATCATCATAACTTCAGTTGAAAGATGTCCACTACTGGACATAGTAGAGCCAAGCGTTGCCACATCGACTGTCTAGCCTGTCATTCTGTTGATAGAGCTATTCCATCAGTCGTTCATAATTCATGATTTATGTTTTTTCTACCCGACTGCCGAAGGAGGGTAATGTGTTTATCAGTCTATGTATGTATGTATGTTCCTATGTGGCGTTCTAGAGACCAAACAAGTTGGCTGATTTTGATGATTCTTACATCAAGCGATTTGTCTTAACCTTGCGAGTGTCACTGGATACCTTAAAATTAGAAAATAAAAAAACTGCTGTGCAGTCGGAGGATACATGTTCGCGTGCTGCCTGATCAAAACCAGATGTATCCTCCGACTGCACAGCATCATTTTCTTCTTGTTTAGGTCTTTTTAGTTCGCTTTTTAAGAAGTCGGGTTTTTTTTTGAAAATGTTGCCCAACACTAGGAAATTGTTCCTGTACAGTGAGTGCGTTTACATACATTTTTTTTATCAGTTATCTTCTTTCTTCCACCAGGATCAAATTTACGAAGAATGTCAGAAGATTCTGGGTGATTCTGTCCGTACCCCGACTATGTCAGACCTAGCTGACATGAAGTACCTAGAGGCTGTCATCAAGGAGACCCTGAGACTGTATCCTAGCGTGCCCTTCATCGCTCGAGAGATCACTGAAGACTTCATGTTAGGTAAGGATCTTGTTTAATTTTATTTGATGCTAGTTTGAGCAAGCAGTTTTTTTGATATTTGAGTTTTTGCGATAGCTCCGAGTCTGCAAATTATTTGGTTTATGCAAATGAATACTGTGATTGCGTTTTTTTTAAATAATATTATTCTTATTGTTTTAATTAGCAAAACCAGTTTCTTTACAGTTTATTTTATAGAACTGCCGTGTTTCATTAATTTGTTGCATACCTTCTAGCTACTAGCGATTTCACCCGCGTGAAAGTTTGATATTTTTCCAGCTGCAAGTTCCACCGGGATAGAAAGTGTCCTATGTGCTAGTCCATGTAATGTTCTACCCGAGTGTTCAGTTGCTTCAAAATATTGCATTCAGACGTTGAGGCGTGACTGATAAACAAACATCCAGACTGTCATGGCAGTTGGACTTAGGTATTTACTAGTTTCTGCCAGCGGCTTTGTCCGCGTGAAAAGTGTTTCATCTGCCCAAAGATTATACCGAGATAAAAGTAGCCTATGTGTTATTACAGACTATAATCTATCTCTGTGCCAAATTTCATACAGATTCGTACAGCTAGACATCCACACATACAGCCATCCAAACTTTCGCACTTATAATATTAATAAGATTTAAACGTTGTCCTTACATCTATCAATTAATACTTGGTTCTGTAACTCCCAGTTAGTAATACTTAACACATGTCCGTATCAACGTGATGTCAAGTTAAAGTTTACGTAACCAGCTTAATAATAGACCGAAAATGTTCCAGATATTTTTACCGAAACGTGACCAATAAGTCGAATAACGTGATCGGCAAAATATTAGATTTAGGTAATACTTCTAGATCCGACAATAATGAACGTATTTAGGAAGGTTTTTCCCTCAATCTATTGTGTTATTCCCTAAAGCTGAACAATGCACAATAGACCTTGTCTGTTCTTGGTTAGACAAATGATACCTTAAACTATCTAATCCGTACATGAAATTATCAAATAGGTAATGGTGTACTCATATTTTTGGCTTTATTAAATAAATAAATATTGATAATTAATAAACTACTACAAAATCTAGAAAGTTATGATGCATGTTAATCATAAATAATTATGCATGTTAGTTTTTATTCCATTTATTTATAAACATTGACAAAGATATAGTGGCGTCACAGTTTAGGAAACGCCACTTGTGACGTCACTTGTATGAAAAACTGTACCAATGCGTGACGTCACACGAATTTTCAAAGCACTGTATCGTGATATTGTCCAATTTCTTTTGTTTATGCGAGAAAAGGTAAAAAACGAGTCCGATATTTTATTAATCTAAAAAACGAACAAAAAATAATGTTGGTCATCATCCCTATTGTAACAATATGAACAGTTCAATATGAGTTCTTTTACCCTTATGTCAGTAAAGATAAATAATAAATTCATTAGGCTTATCTAATAGCTGATGGCTCCTGCAACACGGTTTCATAAGAGCCTTACGTCACCATCACACACCACCACTGCCGTCACCATTGCATTGCCGTTACACAACACGTGGACCCATGGCGGATTGGTGGGTAGATGTACTAAAAATTTCGTAGAATTTGTTGGGTTTAAAAATAAATTTTCGCCACATTTTCTCTCATTGTTTTGTAAACAGTGATAATGAAATTAAACAAAAATATAAAAAAGCCTCTTTATTTCATGCAAACTATAAATAAAATTAGAATGTTCACTCAATTGTAACAAAACACAAAACTAAACTGAAATAAGTTGAAAAGCCTTCTTTATGCTTAGGTACTTTCGAAACCACAACCTACCGTGAAAAGCTGGAACCGTTACCACTGGGCTATTACCACACGTGTTCAGAAGCTTTATATCCTTATAATCTAACTTCCCTTTGCAATCAAGGATAAAATTATATTACTGAGCATCTTCAAAATATAATTTAATAAATACCAACCTCGTAGAAACACCCCTGACCTAATTTCCTTTTACCTTTAAAAAAAGTAATGCCATGCTCGAGAAATTGATAATTCGTTTCATTTAGCATCGCATAATCTTCAAAGAGAAGATGAGAGTATATCAAACGCAATATTTCTATTACGCACATGTCTCTTGATGAGCAAAATCATGATAAATCGAGTATGGTATTTTATATTTAGGACAGCAGTTCCTAGAAAGATGTTTTCATCAGACTACGCTATCCAAACATATATATTTATGAACGCGAAAGTAACTCTATCTGTCTGTTTTTTGTTACGTTTCCACGCCTAAGCCAAGCTATAAAGTATCTTACTGGAATTTTACATTGTAACGTTACGTTTAGTTCAGAGGGAGCTAAACGTAAGCCACATTAATTAATAAAAATAAAAGTAATAATAAACTAAAATTTAGAAAAAGGATATAGATAATAAAAACTAAGGTCCGGCTTCGCACGATGTGGGCAGCTAAACAGGCAGCAGGTCGGGCAGGAAGACGTGGTATGCCCGAGGTAGGCAGATGAGCAGGCAACACGACGGACAAGCGGGCAATCGGGCAGGTAGGTAGTTGAGTAGGCAGCAGGACGAATAGGCAGGCACTCGGGTAGATGGTCAGGGCAGCTGAACAAATAGGCTAAAGGGCAAGTAGGCAGTAACGCAGGCAGCAAGGAGTGTGAAGGCTGATCTATGGCTTCATACACCGATCAACGAGCCCTTTAATACGAGGATTATGTACCAGTAATGCACACATATAAGTACCACACATAAATAAATTATATTTATTGCAATTCAAGATTTGATAAACATAAACAGGCTATATATGCTATAGTTTAAAGAGTTTTCCGATACGATACTACACTTGGTAGTATGAAGTAGTCAACCGAATTTCGGCGTTCAGTCCAGATTATAAACTAAAAAGCTGACGCCCGTTTTTCCGCATTCTGTCATATCTTCTAAATTTCAAATTTAAATCTCAATTAAGAAATCAAAACCAGGGGGGTGACCACAAGCTCTTAGAGTAAGGTTATTTTGAGTGTGTGTAAGGGACAGATGTATATGACGTGTATCGAGTAGAGATGCCACGAATAGTGAATTGGCCGAATACCGAATACCGAATATTCGGCAGCGCTGTCGGCCGAAGCGCCGAATATTCGGCCGCCGAATATTCGGCGCGAAGTACATGCTTGACGACGGCGCGCGTGCGGGGCGGGGTGCAAGCAAACATTGTTTGTATTTGTTTCAATTGCGAGTAAATCGCGTCACGGAGCGCTTTGTTAGTATATAAATAATACGTAAAGTGAAACTTAATTACTATTTTGCTAAGAAGTTTGTTCCTTAGTTCATTTTCAATTGTTTTTCGTCAAAAGGCGTATAAAATGACACCGGTTAATAAAAAATCGCTGCTACTTTTCTGGATCCTCGCTTTAAAACGAGTTTTCTAGGATTGGTTCAAGCAGAAAGAGCAAGACAAAAAATTCTTCTAGAAGCTCTAAAAAAAAGTTGTGATGAACCAAGTAGTACCGATGACGATTCTTCTCCAGCGCCTAAGAAAAGAAGCTTGAATGAAAATGATAGGACTGTTGAAAAACACGAAAGTTTCTGGATAATATGGGAAATGCTAATGATGAGGAGGACGTGGAGAAGAATGCTGTGGCAAACGAGTTGGATTTTTATTTGAAAACAGTTCGCCTAGATCGGAAGGCCGATCCTTACAAGTGGTGGTCAGCAAACGAAAAACAATACCCGAACCTTTCGAAATTTGCAAAAGTTTATCTTTCTTCGCCTGGAAGTAGCGTTTATAGTGAGAGGTTATTTTCTGAGGCTGGTAACGTTTACGATGAAAAGCGCAATCATTTGCTACCAAAAAATGCTGAATAACTCGTTTTTATCCATCACAACTTACCAATGATTAATTTTAACTACTAAAATGTTGTAATTTGGAAATAAATACATAATTTTGAGTAAAATAACGTGTCTTTTTTTACATGATTTGCTATTCGGTATTCGGCCGAATAGTACGTACTATTCGGCCGAATACCGAATAGCAAAAATGTGGCCGAATAGGCCGAATACCGAATAGTTGCCGAATATTCGTGGCATCTCTAGTATCGAGTCAAACAGGCAGTCTGCCACATTCCCTCCATTTCCACATTCCCTCCCTAAAAAAAAAGAGGGCGATACAATATTTTTTTCGTTATACTAACAATATGGGTATGAAAAGGAAGCTACTAAATTCCAAAAATATAAAATATATTATAACACTTTTATGTTCCTAATATTTTGGCACAGTTTCAAGTTATGCGTAACTTTGGTAGCAAAATAAATAATCTTTTACCACATATCTTATTTGGAGAACTCGTTCATAAAACTGAAAAGCCTGAACAAAAAAATTTATTATAGAAATAAAAAACCCGACTACATTAAATATTATGAGGTGCTGCAGGGACAAAAAAAAATATTATAGGAAATCAGACCAAAACTTTTTATTATATGTAGTACTCGTTTTTCAATATATTATTTTTTAGCAATCGGGTTTTTTTTGTTAAAGTTGAGGTCGGCTCGGGATTGGTTACATGAGAGGTTAGGAGAAAGTGATAGTGAAGTCTTATCTGTGTAATACTGTCCCCGGCATGTAATTTGGAAAGGTCTAGGCGTTGTGAGGGTAGGTTCGTGCATAGTGCGCGAACTGACCAACCACCATATAGAGCGAACGGAACGTGGACCCGACGCGATTGGTCAGTCGATCCTTGTGTCAACTGACCAACGACGTGCCCCGCGTACCGCTTGGTAGCCAAAGAGACCTAAAAATGACTTGTACGCATTTATCGACTCTTGCCAAG
The DNA here is from genome assembly GCA_949775005.1 of Orthosia gothica. Classification (NCBI taxonomy): domain Eukaryota; kingdom Metazoa; phylum Arthropoda; class Insecta; order Lepidoptera; family Noctuidae; genus Orthosia; species Orthosia gothica. Next base: position 21,535 of record CATKRY010000103.1, read on the forward strand.
TTACGTGCCGGCAACTATACCTATATCGAGTTAGGTTTTTTTGTGTTACACATAAATGTACATTTTATAATATCTGAATGGTCACCCGTCCCCGGACCGATCTAGGTGAGCATTGCTTAAGGCGTATATATATAATTTTTGTATAGGACAAGTTTCGTGATATGCAAATTAACTTTCGTACTGTTAGGGAACATCATGTTGGCCTTTGATCCGCAAGCAATTACTTAGTTTAAAGTTGGAGAAAACCTTTTTGCAAATTTGTCATCTCAGAGAATTTACGTACTTTAGTCTACCCTGTTAATGGCTTTAATCCCTATATAAAATATTAGTATTCAAGGATTAAATATCAGTACCTACATGAAAGCTCTAAGTTATTTGCAAGTTGTACCTACTGAATAAACAGTAATAATGAAAAACTAACACTTCTAGAAAGTCAAAGAAGCCTGGAGCCCATATTAAACTCTAGTCAAAATTACGAATACTTAATTAAGGAAAGTTACTAGCCAGTATATTAGTCATAAAGGTCTTAGGTAATTTGGGTATATTTGAAATGAGATAATTATAATGAGATTAATTTCAAATCTTTTGTGGTGCGGGTTCAGACTCATCATTTGGAGACGTTCATGAAGGAAGAATTTTGGACGACGGTTGTCGTGTACGAGTATCGGCGTTTCCGCAGAAGGCTACATGACTCAGCGCAATACGTCGCCGACCCAACGTACTACGAGTAAATAGATTTCTGTTAACTTTGTTAAGAATTATTTTTTATTTAATTTTTTTATGCTTAATTTGTTTATTTTATCTATGAGCCTTAGTTGCCTGAAATAAATAATAATAATGATTCAATGACTGTTGATATTACCGTCCCGCATGACGGGAACCTCGTGAAAGCCGAGAAAGGTAAGCAAATCAAGTATCTTGAAGTATCTTGGATGTGGACACAACGATCATTGTACCGATAGTCGTGTCAGCCAATGGCTTAATAGCCCCGAGCTTCGACCAACATCTTAGGAGGCTCTCGTTAGGCGGCTGGATCAAGGGCCTGATCCATAAAGCAGTGTTGCTGGACACGGCTCGTATTGTTAGGAGATACCGCTCTCTGGAGCCCTGACCGCCTGTAGCTTGGACCCTGTTCCCGATACCGTTGGGCCTCTATTGGAACAAAGTTCCTTATCGAGCGTTGCCACTTTTACCAAAAGTTGTAACGAAATTATTTGCTATAGTTGTAAGCCGTGCGGCGTGCGCGAAAAAAATAATAACAATAATGAATCCTGACAGTGTTTCAAAAATATAATAATCTCAAGCTTACCCTAATTACCCTGAGACTTTATCCTAGCGTGCCGTTCATCGCTCGAGAGATCACGGAAGACTTCATGTTAGGTAGGGTTTCGAAGATTTGTGCTGAATTGTAGTTGATGCTAGTTTGAGCAAGCAGTTTGAATTTTGAGATAGCTCCGAGTCTGCAAATTAATTGTTTTATTGCAAATTAATACTGTGATAGCGATTATTCAAAACTAGCTTCGTTAACGTTTATTTTTAACCGACTGCTCAAAAAGAAGAAGGTTCAATATTATGTTCGACTGTATGTATTTTTTTTAATTTGTGTTCTCCGATTTTTCGTCAATGAGGACCAATTTTGAAAAATTTGTTTATGTTTGAAAGGGTATACGCCCGAGATGGTCCTATTGTTACCTAATCATAATCGGTTGATGGCATTCCATGGAAACCGAGGGAACTCCTCAAATATTATAGGCATTCATACATCGATTTTGGTGTTTTCATCAACAATGCTATAATTTGCATTCAGAAATTATAATTTGGTGAAATAGAACTGATGAAGAAGACCACAGATAGCCACTGAAACTCCTTAATGATGAGTAATTTCACGCGTACCTTTTTGATATCTCTAATAGTTAACCGACTATGACGAATCAAATACTTATAATTAATCCGAAAACTCCGAAATAAAACAAGGTATCCTAATATTTGAATTATCATGAGATTTTATTTGGCTATCAATGATTTTTATGGAAATGTGAGGTACCAAAACTATAACGGGAAAATTAAAATATTTTTAACATAACAAATTAACCGATTCCAAAAAAGTTTTGGTAATCGGTTTAATATAAAATTGCTGTTTATCATTAATTTGTTTCATATCTACTAGCGATTTCAACAGCGTTAAAAGTTGATACTTTCCCAGCTCAAAGTACCATCGGAATAAAGAGTGTCCTATGTGCTAGTCCAGGAAATGGTCTACTCGAGTGTTTAGTTGCATCAAAATATTTCATTCAGCCGTTGAGACTGGTAAACCAACATCCAGACTTTCATAGCAGTTGGACTTAGGTATTTACTAGCTTCTGCCAGCGGCTTCGCCCGCGAGAAAAGTGTTTTATCATCCCAAGGGAACATAATACCGGGATAAAAAGTGTAGCTTATGTGTTATTCTAGACTATAATCTATCTCTGTACCTAATTTTATGCAGATTTATGCAGCTATTTTACCGTGTTTGATTAAAAACATACATCCACACACACTACCATCCAAACTTTCGCATTTATAATATAATTAAGATTTAAACTTAACAATTGGTTTTCCTTATAATTATCGGATGGAATTTCCAATCTTACACCAAATCAATCAATTAATACTCGATTCCGAAACTCCCAATTAGTAAGACTTAACCCATGTCCGTATCAACGTGATGATTTCGCCAAAGGACACGAAAGTTTACGTAACCAGCTTAATAATAGACTGAATATGTTCCAGATATTTTTAACGAAACGTGACCAATAAGTCGAGTAACGTGATCGGCAAAATATCATATTTAGGTAATCCTTCTCGATCCAACAATAATGAACGTGTTTAGGAACGATATTGCCTCAATCCATTTTGTTATTTCCTAAATATTGACAAAGATAAAGTGCACCAAAGCTTAGAAGATGGGACTTGTGGCGTAACTTGTATGAAACACTGTACCAACGCGTGACGTCACACGATATTTCGAAATTTAACATTTTGTTTACGTGCCAAAAGAAAAATACGTACCCAATATTTTATTAACCTAAAAATCGAACAAAAAAAAAGTTTGTTATCATCCCTATTGTAACAATGTAAACAATTCAAAATGAGTTCTTTTACCCTTATGTCAGTAAAAATAAATAATAAAGTCATGGCTTATCTGATAGCTAAGAGTTTGATGCCCACACGGTTTCATGATAAGCTATACGTCAACATTGCTGGGACACAGACTCTTCTCTCTGTGAAAGGGAGAGCCGTAAAACATCACGTGGCGGATTGGTGGGTGGCTGACCTAAATGTCATAGAATTTATTGGTTAAAAGACATGCCGGTTTTCTTTACATTTTCTCTTATTGTTTCGAGAACAGTGAATATGAAAAAAAAAAACAAATCGTTACCTACCACTGGGCCATTACCACTTGTTTTCAGATGGTTTATTTTCTTATAATCTAACTTCCCTTTACAATCAAGGAAATAATTATATTACTGAGCATGCGCATGAGCAGCTGACCTCATAGAAACACATACATACATACATAAACTCACGCCTTTTTCCCATGCGGGTAGGCAGAAACCACAGAACGCCACCTGTTATGATCCTTACATACTTCTTTTGCTTCACACACATTCATACATCTAGTCATACACACACGCTGGTTATGGGTACTGCGCACTTGGCCTTTCTGAAGAACATCACCTATAAGGTCTAAGTATGTCTTTCTAGGGCGTCCCCTCCCAGCATTTCCATTCACGTCTGCCTTGTAAATATCTTTCGTTAGTCGCCTTCCATTCATCCTCTCAACTTGGCCAAACCATCTTAACATACTTTTTCCAATTTTAGTCACTACATCTTATTTTAAACCACAACGTTGTCTTATTACCTCATTCCTCAATCTATTATTTAAAGTTACACCACACATACTCCGCAAGGAGCGCATTTCTACTGCATTAATCCTACTTTCATATCTTTTTGCCATACCCAACCTTCACTTCCATACATAAGTGTAGGCACCAGCACGCTGTTGTGAACGGCGAGTCGAGTTTCCGGAGACATCGACTTGCTGGTCACAACTGCATATATAGCACTATTCACTTTATTATTCCCTGCATTCACTATCCTTTTCACATCCTCTTCAATCTTTCCATCCCTTGTGAACATACTTCCCAGATTTACAAACTCGTTCACTTGCTCCACACTCTTATCATTTATTTTTACTTCACACTTCGATACATCGTCTTCTCTTTCAAACACCATTACCTTAGTCTTGTTCACATTTATACTCATTCCTTGTAACATAAAGATATTCATTCATCACAGTCACCATTTCTTGCAACTGTTCTGCTGACGATGCCATTAGAACTTGATCATCTGCATAGAGAAGGCATTTGACAGGCAACTCATTCATCCTCAATCCGCACTCATGTTCTACCTTCAAACAACCTTTCAAACCTATCAGACAACTATCCATGTACAAGTTGAACATTCACGGTGACGCTACACAGCCCTGTCTAACACCTCTTGAGATGGAAAACCAGTTCGTGTACGCCCCATCAATCCTAACACAAGCACACCAAGAAACACCTTTGACGATTTATTCCGTTCCACGAGTAATACCAACAACCCCTGGTATCTGTTTCAATTCATATTTATTTTCTATTCCGCATACCGCTCTTTAAATAATTAAATTTAATGTGCGAATGAATAATAACAACTTGATTTTGGTACAGTCAGTTCAGTCAAACCTAATCTATATGAAATGTTTCTGTATGGATGACGGCATAGTTATCGAATTTAATTTACACCAATGGTTGTTGTGTTTTTATATTCGAGAATATTAGCATATTCAATAGCTATAGATAAAAATTCTGAGATCTCGTCACGACAATAAACTAGGCAAAAATAATAAAATGGTAAAAAGAGAATAAATAGGTGATGAATGACTGATTTGATTATACAAAAAGTTGATTTTCAATGATATTTTACAGTTTTTAGATTAAAAGTGATTTATAATGGTGAAAAATTTACCTGACGTAGTTATTATTAGATAGGTATACGTAAATGATTACGGACCTATCGAATAATAAATATCTGCCGGAGTCTGTGTTTCTCAGTAGCTACAATCTAGGGGTCTTTAAGTCAAGAGTGAATAGGTTACTTCTAGGCAAGCGTGCTTCACCGTCAACCACATCATCGCTTACTATCAGGTGAGATTGTGGTCAAGCGCGAGCCTTTAAAATATATAAAAAAAAATAGTTAGGTAAATTTTTATATAAATTAAGAATTAATTTTCTTAGATATTTTGTAATTTTTAGATCTTGTTTTGATGTTTTTTCAAATAAAAATATTATACAGGTTAAGGAGGAACTAAAATTATAATAATTTTGATTATAAGTCATATTTTATTATTAAACTAGACGTTTGCTGGCTTGGAATTATTTTTTTTTGGATTTAACTAATTTTTTTTTCAATTAAAGATCTTATAATTGCATACAAAGCATTTTTACTGACTGTACATGAGGTACAGTCAGTAAAAATGCTTTGAACTTGTTTTGGTATTAGTTTAAACAATGGTATACGTTCATTATATAAAATAAATATGAGTTAAAACAAATACCAATTTTAGTTATTAGAACGGAATAAATCCCCCTGACCTAATTTTCTTTTACTTTAAAAAAAAGTAATCACATGCTCAAAAAAAATATATTTCGTGTAATTTAACAAAGTCAAAGTCAAGTTAAAGTCAAAGTCAAATATATTTATTCAACTAGGCCAATAAACAGCACTTTTGAATGTCAAATAAAACCACATAATCTTCAAAGAGAAGATGAGAGTATATCAAACGCAATATTTCCATTTGGCACATGTCTTTTGATGAGCAAAAACATATTAAATAGAGTATAGTATTATATTTTATATTTTACATACCCCAAACAGGTTTCCTAGAAAGATGTTTTCATCAGACTACGCTATCCAAACAAATATATTTATGAACACGAAAGTAACTCTGTCTGTCTGTTTGTTTGTTACTTTTCCAAGCCTAAATTTGTATTTTCAGAGGATTGACGTACTTAAGTCTACCCTATTAATGGCTTTAATTACTAAAAATAATAGAAATCTACATTTCCCTAGACTTACAGAAAAATAAGTATTCAAGGATTTAATTTCAGTACCTACATGAAAGCTCCACGTTATTGGCAAGTACCTACTGAATAAACAGTAATTATGAAAAAATAAGTCTACTAGAAAGTCAAAGAAGCCTGGCGCTTATAATAACTAAGTCTAATCATAATTACGAATACTTAATTAAAGAAAGTTACTATCCAGTAAATTTGTCATAAAGGTCGTAGGTAATTTAGATATATTTGAAATTAGATAATTATAATGAGAGTCGAGCAGTTGGAGCCGTGTCACAAGATTAATTTCAAATCTTTTGTGGTGCGGGTTCCGACTTATCATTTGGAGACGTACATGAAGGAAGAATTTGGACGACGGGTGTCGTGTATCGGCGTTTCCGCGGAAAGCTGCATGACACCACGACTCAGCGCAATACGTCGCCGACCCAACGTACTAAATAGATGTGTGTTAACTTTGTTAAGAATTATGTATTAGTTTATGTTTGCATGCTTAATTTGTGTATTTTGTCTATGGGCCTTAGTTGCCTGAAATAAATAATAATAATGATGCAGTTTGCTTTTATAGCCACACGGCTGTTCAACAGTGGTCAGGCAGGGGCCAGTATTCCTCCTATAGTTTTAGACAATCGATCCACTAAACCTACCAGACCCATAGCCCAATACATTTTTACTACATATTCTGCAATAGTCCTGCACCAACCGGGATAGCAGTACATACAGTGTAATCGTCGGTTGGTGTCACTTTTCCTGATACATGCCTAACGAGGCCTCTGTGAGTTTGCTTCGGCCCCTCGCACGCTTTTCAAAGGAACAGGACCCCAGGGTCCCGAGATTGTCAACGACATAAATAATGATGCAATGACTGTTGATATTACCGTCCCGCATGACGGGAACCTAGTGAAAGCCGAGAAAGGTAAGCAAATTTAAGTATCTTGACTTGGCTCGCGAGGTTTGCTCGACATGTGGGTTGTGGACACAGCGATCATTGCACCGATAGTCGTGACAGCCAATGGCTTAATAGCCACGAGTTTCGACCTTAAGAGGCTCTCGTTAGGCGGCTGGATCAAGGGCCTGATCCATAAAGCAGTGTTGCTGGACACAGCTCGTATTGTTAGGAGATACCTCTCTGGAGCCCTGACCGCCAGTAGCTTAGACCCTGTTCTCGATACCGGTGGGCCTCAATTTTTAAATGTTTTTTAATTTATTTTATATAAATATTTAAAATGTATAAAATAAGAACACAGTTAAACAGTTGGACAAATAATAATAGTCCTTCAGACCGCATTTTGGCCATGCGGGGCAATCTCAGTGGAGACTAGCCATCAGCAAGTTAAGGGCCTTCCACCGCTTTAGTGCCGCAAAACGGTTACATTCTAAAGCATACTCCTTAATAACGGCTAGGTTAAAAGGATTCAAAAAAATAATATGGATATAAGGTCCATGCTACACCGTGCGGCGTTGGGGCACGTTCGAGACTCCACACAGACGTCACGGTGTAGCATGAACCTTAACATATAAAATGTTCGTAAAGTTTTGAATCTGTCGCGCTACGTCTATCATAATTCAGCCTTAAAGTTGCGATTAGATAATATACTCCATTTAAAAATGACTTCGTATCAAAAGGTCCAAACTATACCTTTTTAAAAATCCAATCAACCGATTTCGAGTTATATTCCTTGAACAATAAGGATGAAATAAGCAGCATAAACCGGTTACTAATATCAGCTGTTTACCACAACTGCCATTTATGTCACGTACGCAATAGAAGTCAAAATTGATTGAACGGGTTGTAAAAAGAAATTGTTTTAATAGAATGTTATTTTTTGTTAAAGAATATAAATATTAAATTTGCATAATAACATGGTACTTTTACGTACTACATAATAACTATCTGTCATGTTTAAAATTTACTGGTGAAGAGAACAGACGGATTATATTTTATGTTTGTAACTTGCGGCGAAAATGAAACGAGTGTCTTCATATAACGCTGACATTGACAGGGGTCCACTCACATATTCACGATTAATACAGCCAAGGGTCAAAAGTGCAGTCGCACACTCCCAAAAACCGGCCTGTACCTGTCTTATTGCAGGGCAAAGTCGAGATGGCACGAGAGTTGATCACCACGCTTGCTCAACAAATAACAAGTCCAGGCTTCATCAAGATGTTTTCCTTGATGTCGATGTTACCGTTGTTAGCGATGTTCAAGATAAACTTAAAATTATGAATTAGATAAAGACACATCGGTACTTGCCCGGATTTGATGACCACAAGCACGAGAGGCGAGCTCTTACTCACTGGGCCATCACTCCCAAAACTAAAGAGCTAAAATACGTTTGTACTACAAGCTGAACTAAAGAATATATTAAACTAGCCGTAGCCCATTAACATACTTCAAAAAAACATAATTTTGAACTTCAGATGAGGAGTGGCCAAACAAAACATGATAATTCCATAATGTCCAACTTTTCACAAAAGCTCAAAAACCTGTTACTTCTGTGCCATTAAAATGTGATAAATATTTATTATTTATTTATTTAATACTTCATGCACACAAACGTACAGAGGCGGACTTAACGCCTTAGGCATTTTCTACCAGTCAACCTTTGGGTGATGCAGAGACAACTAGTGGTAGGTGCAATATTGACAATTAAACGAATCAGGTTTATGCAAACAATATATACAACTATAAATATGTGGCGACTTGCGTGCCACCTATTTATATACGTACTGGCTGATTGTACATAGTTACTGGCTGTTTGTAAATATTTTGTAAGTAAGATTTAAAAATGTTATGTGTTTGAATAGGTGTCATTACTTGGTTCTTTGCAGAGAGTCTTCTGATAATTTTTACTGTCGCGCAATCCATGATTTATCAAATATTATTACAAGTCCATTATTGTTCAGTTTATGTACATCCATGTGAATAGTGTAAATATAAAAGAGACTGAAAGTTGTGCAGTTTTACTTCTGGTATCAAAGAGTCGAAACAAATTGAAAGGGATAAAATTCCTTTATTGGTGACCCCGACGTGATTCCGGAGCACGTAAATATATCTTCATGGATGCGTAAGAAACTTCAACTTTCATCTTAAACTAACGAGGATAATCAAGGTAAAACGCGCCTTAATAAATAATTTTCTGGAGAATATTATCCCTGATGAGATAATCTCCGAAATTTTTCTTCGCTAACTTGACCTGATACTCTTGCTGGTACCGTTGAACTTACCGGTACTTGGAGCGACTTCAGCGGCCTGTTCTTCGAGTTTTGTTGACGGAAAGAAGGAGTAAAGTGTGTGTGTAAATAAATATTGTGTTAATTAATTTGTAATATAATTTTAAAATTTTATTTACAGTGTTTGAACCTGTAAAGGTGAGCGCACACTACATCATCCCCATCATCTCTGTCACAGGAATTGCTCTGGTACCCAATTTAGTTATTTAAATTATTATGTCAGAAACTAAGGGTGATTTCGTCGAAGCAGTAGGTGGAAAGGTATTAAATTCGTTCGTTCGTTCGTTCGTCAGTAGCCATCCGCAGATAGCGGAGTTAAACCAAAAAGTTGAGGAACTTACTCGTGTTGTGGCATCTTTGGCCAAACTAAATAATGAACAGCGTGGTCGCTCGCGAGAACGTAATAACCGTAATTTTCGCAATCGTTCACGTTCGCGAAATAAAGGTTTTTGTTTTTACCACAATCGTTTTAACATCAAGGCGAAAAAGTGTATTCAACCATGTAAATGGACTGGCCCTCCCCCTTCTAGTGCTGGCAATGATGGCAATACTTCGGAAAACTAGTAGAGCGCCCGGTGCAGGCGACTACCGATCGCTCCACTTCTAGTCGCCGACTTTTCGTTACCGACCGGTATACTAATAGGAAGTTTCTTATTGATACTGGGTCGGATCTTTGTTGCGTTCCAGTTGGCCACGTTAATAGGTTACAAAGTCAGGTGCAGCCGTACGATTTAGTTGCAGCTAATGGCTCGAAAATTAAAACATATGGTTTAGTTGCATTGTGCCTGAATTTAGGACTTAGGCGCAATTTTTCGTGGAATTTCGTAGTAGCGGATGTTGAGTCCGGGATAATTGGATCAGATTTTTTGTCGCACTATAATTTATTACCAGACTGTGCTCATGGGAGACTTTTTGACGGGAAGACAGGTCTGTCATCCATCGCAAAGCTTCATGATGCGAACCAGTCTAGTGTGAAGGTTATTATATATATACTCGCCTTTTTCAGACATTCTGAAGAAATTTCCGAGTATTACACGTCCGCCAGGTTTACTTCAGGAGCCAAAACACGCAACAATGCATTTCATTAAGACTACTGATGGCCCCCGGTTTCGGCACGGCCGCGTCGTCTGGCTCCGTTGAAACTTCGTGCTGCTAAAAAGGAATTCGAGGACATGGTCAAGGCTGGGACAGCCAGGCCATCAAGCAGTCCTTGGTCTTCAGCGTTACACCTAGTGGAGAAAAAAGATTCAACGTGGCGTCCATGCGGTGACTATCGCGCTTTAAATGCACGCACCATTCCGGACCGATATCCAGTTCGTTATATTGGGGATGTTGGTCAGAACCTCGCTGGGAGTACCATATTCAGTAAAATCGACCTGGTGAAGGCTTACCAGCAAATTCCGGTAAATCCCGCTGACGTTTGCAAAACAGCAATAATTACACCATTCGGATTATTCGAATTCCCATTTATGAGTTTTGGACTTAGAAATGCAGGCCAAACGTTTCAACGTTTTATTGACGAAGTTGTTCGGGGCCTTGAATTCTGTTATGCTTACGTTGATGACATTTTGGTTTACTCCAGCTCCAGCTCCTGTCATGCTAAACACCTGGAGATCCTATTCAGAAGGTTGCATGAGTATGGTGTAGTAATTAACACTTCCAAGAGCGTTTTCGGAGTGAAAGAGGTTACCTTTCTGGGGTATAGGATTAATGCAGAGGGTGTTAGGCCCCCTGCTGACAGAATCCAAGCCCTAGTGGATTTTCCTCCCCCAAAAACTGTTGAAGGCATGCGTCGATTTCTTGGCATGGCCAATTTTTATCGACGATTTATACCAGCATCTGCCAAATACCAGGCTCCTTTAATTGACGCAGTTGTTGCCATTCAAGGCAAGGGCGCCAAGCCTTTTATTTGGACGTCTGAGTTAATGGAGTGTTTCGAAGAGTGCAAGAAAAGTCTGACTTCCGCTAGGATCCTCGCGCACCCAGATTGTAGCGCATTTCTCGGTCTTTTTACTGACGCATCGAGCACTCATGTTGGTTCTTGCCTACAACAGCGATCATGCGAGATGGATGATTGGCAGCCAATCGCGTACTTTAGCAAAAAGCTGAATTCCAAGCAGGCACTCTGGCCAGCTTACTATAGGAAGCTTCTCGGCGTTTACGAGAGTGTTCAGCACTTTAGGCATATTCTCGAAGCTCAGCACGCGACAATCTATACGGATCATAAACCGTTAATTTACGCGTTTTCTCAGCGGAGAGAAAAGCTGCCACCCTCTCAGCTGAATCAGTTGTCGTTCATTAGCCAATTTTCTACGGATATTGTCCATATTAAAGGCGTTGACAACGTGGTTGCGGACACTTTGTCACGTGTCGAAGCTGTTTCTTTGGAAGCGGACTTTGCCGCTCTTGCTGCTTCACAGTTAGCTGATGAGGAATTAGCACATGCTCGCGTGAACTCTTTGCTTAAATTGGAAGAGGTTTTAATTCCTGGCACAAATGTGACCATCACTTGTGACATGTCTACGGGCAAGCCGCGTCCGTTCCTTACTCCTTCCTTTCGAAAAGCAGCTTTTGAAAAATGCCATAACCTCAGCCATCCTGGTGCGCAGGCATCTGCACGCATGGTGACTGAGAGATATGTTTGGCCTGGCGTTAAAGCCGATTGCCATAAATGGGCGCGCTCCTGCTCTGAGTGCCAGCGTTGTAAAGTGACGAGACACGTTAAATCACCACTAGGTGGTTTTAGCAGACCATCTGGTAGGTTCAAGCATGTCCACATCGACATTATCGGATCACTTCCACATTCAAACGGTTTCAATTATTGTCTTACCGCGGTAGATAGGTTTACGCGGTGGCCGGAAGTTTGGCCAATGAGCTCTATTACCGCCGAAGAAGTGGCCGATACCTTTTTAAATGGTTGGGTATCTCGCTTCGGTGTCCCAAATGTTATAACAACGGATCAAGGGCGTCAATTTGAATCATGCCTTTTTCAGCAATTAATGTGTGTTTGTGCAACGAAAAGGATTCGAACGACAAGCTATCATCCATGCGCGAACGGCATGGTCGAGCGTATGCATCGACAGCTCAAGGCGGCGTTAATGTGCCATGCTGGGTTTTGGTCGAAGGCACTTCCGTTGGTGCTCCTCGGTATGAGATCGGTTTTTAAAGAAGACATTAAAGCTTCTCCAGCCGAGCTCGTTTTTGGCGAGACATTGCGTTTGCCAGGCGAATTTATTGAGACTACAGACTTGTCTAGAAGCCCTGAGTCAGTTGTTGATTTTGTCTCGGACTTAAAGAGGCGAATGGAGGTGATTCGACCGGTGGAAGCTTCGCACCACGCTCACCCTTCGTTATTTATTTTCAAAGACTTGGCGACAGCATCGCATGTTTGGTTACGTGACGACACAGTTAGACGATCGTTACAGCCACCGTACTCCGGTCCATACCGAGTAATTAGTCGGAAGGATAAAACTTTGAAGTTAGAAGGTAAGGGACGTGAGGTTACAGTAAGTATTGATCGCGTAAAACCTGCGTTTATTGAAGCTGATTCTTTAACGGTTAATAATGAGGTTTTAGATTCGCGAAGCTCGTTGTTAATAAATACTGCAAATGCTCCGACGTCCTTTCCACCTCCTGCTTCGGTAGTGACCAGATCGGGTCGTCAGGTTAGGTTTAGAAACATTTTGGACTTATAGTACACAGTTTTTTTTTTTTGTTGCCTTTGTGGGGGGTGTTTTCCTCTGCGTTGGGGGGTGATGTGGCGACTTGCGTGCCACCTATTTATATACGTACTGGCTGATTGTACATAGTTACTGGCTGTTTGTAAATATTTTGTAAGTAAGATTTAAAAATGTTATGTGTTTGAATAGGTGTCATTACTTGGTTCTTTGCAGAGAGTCTTCTGATAATTTTTACTGTCGCGCAATCCATGATTTATCAAATATTATTACAAGTCCATTATTGTTCAGTTTATGTACATCCATGTGAATAGTGTAAATATAAAAGAGACTGAAAGTTGTGCAGTTTTACTTCTGGTATCAAAGAGTCGAAACAAATTGAAAGGGATAAAATTCCTTTAAATACAATATAACCAAGAAAATTATACTCAAAAGAATAAACTAAATATAAAGATATAATCAAACATTAGTAATACCTACAGTAGTCCAAATACAAGCTTCATCATCACCAGTTTGTTCATTTTAAATATTGTAATGATTCTAGACCCTCATAATATTTGGTTGTAATCTCCCAATCACTGGCAAACTGTTCTATTAAGCCCCTTCTTCGCAGTCACAACAACCACCCGACCGCCCGACCAAGGTGCTCTTGGTTGGGCCAAACAACTGGCATGTTTGTTCTACGTGGTTGGATGATCGACACATCTTTAGTAATTTTTTTATTCGCGGGCAGAAATACAAGCAAGTGATGGCGTCCCTTACTCATAGTCTTTCAAAATATCAAAATTTTAGAGTGTTTATATGTTGAATATAGGCCTGCGGATCGTCAGCCAAGAGGAAACACTGGGGTCCATGAGCAATGTTGTGACTCTTGGATCCTATAGGGTCTATACCCGCAAAACCGCAATACGCGGCAGGGGTAACTAGGGGTAGGTTTTTTGGGATACCGATTCCCGTATAGTTAGAAAGTTATACAAGCATACACAACTTACAGCTACAACTCACATTTGTCCCCGTGGTGGTCTTCTAGTCTCGTTCAATCCCGTGTCCGGTCGGGGGTTATAGGGGGGAAATAAATATAATAAATTTGGGATAAACGACGTGGTCCAGCTAGACACGTTCCCGACAAAAATACCTCGCTGCGCGCGAAATATATACACAAACAAATGCACGGGCGACTCACAGTACCACTCGTGGGTCGCGAACTTAATTTCGGATAACGATTGGTTGGTTATATACCAATTGCAACAAAATCAAATCAAGACCGACGTTTTTACGCCTCGCGATATCAATGACATTTTTACCTGCGTGGCCAACTTCAACCCAACCAAAAACTGTCAATATTGATGACAGCGAGTTGACACAGTTGTTGCATCAAAATAACAAAAATAAAAAAAGTTTATTAAAAATCTTAAAACTCGACTGCTTAAAAAGCGAACTAAAAAGACGTAAACAAGAATAAAATCATGCTTTGCAGTTGGAGGATACATATTCGCGAGCTAGCTGACCAAAACCAGGTGGTTGTGCAACCAAATTGAGTTGACCTTCCAACAACTTTGGTTGGGAGGTATGCGCTTGCGACTAAGAGTACTTAGAGGACGTTGAGACATACATACATACATTGACTGAAAAACACATTACCCTCCTTTGGCAGTCGGGTAAAAAGACGAAACCTTTATTGGTTTCGAACACCTCTTCTCTGTGCAAGCGAAGATAAAAACATATAAATGGACGCTGGCTCAACGTCCTCTAAGTACTCGTAGTCGCAAGCGCATACCTCCCAACCAAAGTTGTTGGAAGGTCAACTCAATTTGGTTGCCCAACCACCGACTACATGGTCAATATTTATCTACAACACAACCAAGGTCATGATGTTCTTGGTTGAGTTGGGTGGTTGTTCCGACTGTATAGAAGGAGTAATGATAGACTGGTTACCAACCATAGAGAATATAAAGTACTTTTTATTAAGGCTTCGATACCCCAGAATGTAGGCCCAAATAGTAAAAAGTTATTTTTCACATGGAAATATCCTACTTTTTGCCAACTTTAGATCGGTGTACCAGAAATGTTTGAAATTTATCATGTTTGTTCCTATTTTGGAAATTGATATTTTTAATCATGGCTATATCTAAGGAAAGGAATACAAACTATCCTTTATCCTTCCCAGGGCTTCAAATGATCTATATGCCAAATTTCATCTGAATGGGTTCAGTAGATCCAGAGATTACCCCCTACAACCTTACAAACTTTACCTCTATATAATATTAGTATAGATTACGATCTGCCATGGTTCAATATCTGCTGGCAAAGAGAATAGACGAATGATAATGTAATGTTTGTTATGCTACGCTTCCGAGGTGATCGGCTCCGGCAAAACTGACGCCGTAACACTGAAAATTCACAGAAAATATGTCTTAAGTAACAACTAACACATGTCCCGTACGCGTTCTAGTCACCACTCTACCTCTGTCGTAGCCGCTGTGATTAAAGTTCACGGCACTTAGGACTTTCTTTCGTCGAATTTCAGTATCGCCAGAGTGGTTCTGCTGCGAAGTGAGTCTTTACCGGGGTACGGAGAAAATGAAACAAATGTTTTCATACAACAATATTTTATTACTGACATTGACGGAGGTCCACTCACATATTCACAAAAAGTAATAACTGTGAGAAACAACAACGTCGAAGAAGCGAGCGGTATTCACTTCAATAACACTAAGAAATAAAAGAAAAACAAAATGCCTATTACTTTTGCCCATCAGCAAAAACTTTACGATTGCGATAGCTTTACGTATTAAAAATTACAGCACTCTCGTGGGAATTACGCACGTAATATACGTAACAATACGGACGATTAAAAATAAATCGATGCGAATTTAGTTGCGATGTCGTGCGTAATCGACAGCTTTAAGGTGCCTTTACATGTGGATGTGCTGAGCAGGCGGTGCGATGGTGTGTAGTGGCGTTGTGAATATGTGTGTTTGTTTCCACCAATAAGAGCCGGTCCTCACGGCGCGTTGCGTCAGCGTTGCGTCGACGTAGCACGTTGTCGCTGCGTTGTTTTACACACTAAGGCTGGGGCCTCATTAGTGCGTTGCGCGTACGGTGTGTAGCTTGTTTATTATATCTATGGTGTGTAGCTAACGGTGCGAGGATGTGGGTGGCGTACGGAGTAGTGGGGTAAGCGATCCTCGAACTCATTTTTCGCTCGCATACCTCGCACACATTCTTACCTCGTATACTTTACACTCATCTCTTGCTTCTTGTATATATACAAATACCTCGCTCCACTAGCCCTGTTCCACAAGAGCTGCTTTAAATCAAGCTTAGTAAACAAAGTGATCCCAGTGATGGATTTTTCTTTCTGTGTTTAGCTACCGCACAAACCATCGGAGAAAAAGCAAACTTAATCGGTTTTGAAGCAAATTACTTTTAGGTCAAACTGGGAAAACTTTAATTGTAAATAATTTGCTCGACTCTTGGGAACAAATATTTTGGACTGACAACGATCGCCCTTAATTTGCAACTTGAAACACTTTCAGAACTTCTGTATAGTTCAATATAATTTTTGTTAGAATTTTTAGTAAGGTCCCTCCTAAAGTACCTATGTTCTTAACTGCGAATAAGTTTCAATAAATGAATTGCTTTTTTAAACTATGGATACGTTAGGTAAAATATATGTTCCATGTGGAAGATCCCGGCAAATTTGCTGCAGTCACTTTCAACGTGTTCTCAGAAAATTATAGAGAAATCAGTTAATTTTCTCCGAGTGAAAGTGCGATGCAGTAGCTATCTACTACTAGCTTTAATTGCCAGCGGAGGCTTCGACCTTGTCTAGTAGTTGTCGCACGGGTCGTTGATATTACCGCTATTGGCATAAAAAGTATGCTTTGTGCCAAACATCCTATCCGTTTAGCCATTGAGGTGTGGTTGATATTATTAAACATCCAAACATCTACACGTTCACATTTAAAATATAAGTAAGATAGGATTGTCGTGGCTGAGTTCTGGTCGAAGCACAACATCTAAATTAAAATCTGAAAATGGAATCACCGACTCGATGAAGAAGAAGGATTGTCACCCTGACGTACCCTGCCCTAAACTGCTCTGCATATGGTTGTGATAAAGACCTTATTATACAGAGTGGGCTAATTAAAGAACAAAGAAAAAAATTGTGGATCAAACGAAACCGGGCGATAGTTAAGGGCCAAGAGCAGAAAAAAAAATTGGTTCTATAGGACCTACTGCAAATAACTCCCAACTATCGCCACGATTTTTTACCCACCCCGTATTGATCTATACATATTCTTCTTTATTTCAGACGATCTCCCCGTAAAGAAAGGCTCCGAAGTATCGATCCACATTTACGACCTGCACCGGCGACCGGATCTGTTTCCCGAGCCGGACGCCTTCAAACCGGACCGGTTCTTCAGCGGCGCGCCCATGCATCCGTACGCATTCGTGCCGTTCAGCGCTGGACCGAGAAATTGTATAGGTATGTTTGTTTCTGTACCTATACATACAGGATGTAACGAAAAGGTGATATCATATTTTAAAAACTGCTTCTTTCCATGTATATGAACAACTTTCTCCAAGATGTCATGGGAAATTACAAAAAAAAATACTATTCAAAGTTGTTGTCAGCTGACCAAAATTTGTATGGAAGGCACCTTTTCGTTATAGACTGTATATAGGATAATTTTTTGAGCGGTGAAAGAACTACTACTTCCAATTATTTGATCGCTCCGTATTGCTTCCCAAACGAAATTGTCCCACGACGAACCCGACTGCTCTTTATTCAGCACGGAAGCTATTTCTGGAACGTTCTATACTATTCTAGATACGTCGAGAATCTGCCAGAGCAATCGACTTTCGAACCCAATGTTCCCGAACCTACGAGGAACTTTCTGGAAATTTCCATTCGACACGAGCTTTTGAGAAGATTAGTTCTGCTATTTCATACTATATAGCTACTAGCAACTGCTAGTTCTTCCTCTTATCACTAGATGGCGTTACCCTATCTTGTAACAATATAAACATATTTACTATCACTTCTAAATCTCAAATCTTTATTGCATCCAGAATATACACAAACAGGTGGTAAGTAGGTGGTGGCACGCAGAAACAGTCTGGACCAAAATATTTACGTACCAGTAAACCACAGAGCGAATACATCTCAACGGGCATTACTGGAGACGACATTGTCAACTTTTGACATACAAACTAACAGTGGAACTTCCCGCAACCTTAATCTTGTCATCGGTCCACGTAATGGAAGGCATCCCGAGCTCTCGGCTCTCCAGCGTCTTACGGTTCGCAGTCGCCACTTCAGAACTTTTCGGCCCCATCGACCATCCGTTTTGTGAGCAATATTTACAACTGCCGCTTAAGTTTTTTCATTTCTTCGGGCTATATCGGTAACTTTTGAGAGTGACCGTAAGTGTCAGAGATTTACCATAAAAACTGACGGAGCGTCATAATTATAACGGTGCGGTCCCATTGAGAACTATTAGGGTGCGGTATCTTGTAGTTTTGTTGTACTACAAGAAGAAGTACTGTCCAATCAAAATAGGTATAACTTGTTTGGATGTAACGAAAATTAACTATTAGCTCTCGATGGGATCGTGCTCTACCTAACTACACTACACCTAAACTGTGACAACAGATCCTTGTGCTCTGTGCAACTTGCGCGGACTCGAATGTAAATGAATATGTGAATAATGCGATGTGGTGTGTGTGTGTGTGTGGTAAGTGTGATGTGTGTGTGTGTGTAATTTGTTGTGAATGTCATGGTTTAATGTTGTGGTGTACCGCACCGATTAGATGTCCATACACAGTGGAGAATCTAATCGGTGCGGAGATTTCGTGCTAAATTGTGAAAAACATAAATGAATCTAGAAAGGCGAGCTATCCATTGCATGTTAAATAAAACGAAATTCTCTTGTCCACAGGTCAACGCTTTGCAATGCTGGAGATGAAATGCGTGCTCAGCGCAATATGTCGTTCTTTCAAATTGTCGCCACGAGTCAAAGGATACCGCCCCCCTCTTCTTGCTGACATGTTGATCCGGCCTGAGGGTGCGGTTAATGTTAAGTTTAGTCGTAGATAGATGTTAAGGTTATATGGGTCTGTTGTACCCCAAGGTATTGGTAGGCGCAATCATAAAATGTCTGAGCTAGACGGGTTTTCACCGTTCTTCTCGCACATTTGATGACCGCAATTGCTGACGCCAACCATCGCGGAAGGCAAGGTCAAAAAGCGTGTGAGTGAGCGGCACATGTTTACTGTCTCGCTCGCACGTTTTATGACCGCGATAGCTGAGAGTGATGTCGTTAGTTATAAGTTAAGATTTGTTAAGGTTTATAAAGTTACTTGTTTAAGAAACCTGTAATAATATTGGTCCAACCCCAAAATCGTAAAAAATAATGAGTTAATCAGTACTATACTCATTTATATTTATTATTAAAATAATTTTTTGCCTTTGCCTGAAAATGGTAAAACTTTGGCATTCACCGGTTGAATGGAGTAATTACCGAAACAATTAAAATGCCACTGTCTCACGCGTGGGTCCACGTTTCCTTAATTCAGACAGGTACCTAAAGGTGCGGTATTATTGAAAGCTATTATCTAGTAGTTTTGTAGTTCAAGAAGAGCTTCACTGCAATTAGATCTACAAGGTTAAACAGAAATGGTAATTATTACAGTTCACTAGTTTGAAAGTAGAGTAAACCAGCTAACAGCTCACGATGGGACCGCGCCCTAAATTATGAAAAATATGGCCGCACTATTACAATAAGATAAGTAGACGTTTGTCAACATATAAAGGGAAATAATTTTCTAACCCAGATTGAATAAATATTTAGTTTTCTGAATGTATTGTTTTGTGCTGTCAGGTCACTTTCATGTATTGAAATGTTTAATAAAATAAAACTAACTGAGAGAACTTTTTCGAAAATGGAGTCGTGTTTTAGTTTCGTTTTATTATTTAAAACCCTTTTGTTCCATTTGGTGGTTTACTTTGTAGCTAAATAATAAACGCCGGCGCCGAAAGGCTCGATGAATGCAGATGCTAGCTGCTGCAACTCAAGTGCAAGCAGACGCTGCCAAGATGCAGGCTGAGGTAGCAAGGCACAAGCGGAGGCATCAGTGCTATTTGCATAGGCTGCAAATAAAATAGCTAATGCTTTAACAACTGTTTAAATAAAAATAATGTATGGTTTAATATGTTTTTATTTAAATCACAGTGGGTCAATAAAATAAAACTAGTATTAACGAGTATTCTTCTTATGTGCTCTGCAACAGCTCTCCCAGTGCACGATACAAATCCTGTATAACAAAAACAAGATTTTAGGAGTATTCATACAATGGTGTTACATAAGTCTGACTTGATGCTATATAAATGAAGATGCCAATAAAATAGGTATAAAAATCTGGGGAAAATTATATGTTCTGCAAATATAGGTATACCTTTTTAATAAATATAATAAAACATCAAATGAATACCTTAAAATAAATCATTTGATAAGGTACCTGTAACTTCTAGGCCATCTTCATGAACTCTACCATCATTGTCCACTATTTGTGTGGGTGTGGTGGCCTCTGGTTAATTTAGTTAATATTTTATATGTGTGTATTTATGCGTTGGTGGGAAAGACACCTAAAAACAGACTTCAGCACACTCGAGCATCTTTCAACGACGTTCCTGGCTGAACAATGAGCATTTGTGTATTGATAATCCGGTGTCCCTGGTCGATGAATTTTTAAAGGAGTCATCAGCCATGGTTCCAGAGGATATCCATTATCACCTCAAAGATAAAACATAGAATGTACTTTCAGCAGTCTAATAGGCAACCTGTTCTAGACAGATCATAATGAACATTTATTATTAGATACCAAGCAGCCATGTACGGTAGTCCCCATTGATATTATTTTTATATGTGTGCAGTCTATGGCTCCAATCACATCATGGAATGGCTGTGGAGCATTTCTAAACTTCTCTTTAACTGCACACCGTTCTTCTTGGGTCATGAGAAATTTGACATACCTATCTTCTTAAAAGGTTTTCATTGATAGCCAAAGTTTCAGCATGTATTACTTGGCATACTGACTTTTGGCTTATGCTGCAGCCCCACTGTAAGCCAATTGGTAGTTGCCAACGAACCTTAGGTACTTTTAAATCGATCCTAATTTACCCACTAGGTTGTCACTGTTTCTGATATACTTACAAATACTCGACTTCCGAATGAATAACTAGTACTAGCGATCTATAGCTGCGTATGTATGTATTGTTTACATACGTAGGCAATAGATGAACAATCTGCGGAACGAACAACGAATTGCGTTAGGTACTGCGGTGCGTTTTATTCCCAAATGGAATAAAATACTAAATACTAAACTACAACAAATATGTAGGTACCTAATTCAAATATCGAACTATACGGTGCGATGGTCCAAAAAAAAATGGTTGCGCGCTGGGCTGGTTTAGTGGACTGTATAGGCGATGCGGAGCAAAACGGTTGACAAACGCTTGATGATAGGTAATTCGAGTTGCTGGGATGTTGGATAACAGAATACAACCTGAAAGTAATTTGGGAAGGAAGCACAAACCTTTTCTGGAGCCGCGTGGTAGCGTCGTCGTGGCACTGAAACACTTCACCAGAGTTCAAGGGCAGCTGGGCTTCAAATTACTGTCATCACACGTTAATCACAAACACAAACTGTTCATTATAGTCTTATTACATGCTAAAACGCGATGATTCCATAGCTATCAATATTTATCGCGGTGCGGAGCGACGCCATTTACGTACGCCATGCGTTTCATTCGAAAGTGATTTCCAGACAAAATGACGTAGCAAATCCTCTCGCTCACTCGCGAGTATGTGCGGGAAGGATAGGTATAAGAAATAGCAAATGTCAATCATATTTAGCTTATTGGCGCAACACACAACACTTAGAAGAATCTTCTCAACCTTGAGAGTGAAAGATTTTCACAAAACCAAAGAATTAAGCTTGTGACTCCTAAAGAAGTAATGAGAGAAATTCAAAATAACATTAGTTCGAAAAAGTCTCCGTGTTAAGACCTCATTACAAGGGAAATTCTTAAACACCTCCCACGCAATGCCATAGTAAAGCTGACCAAGCTTACCAATGCTGCATTTATTTTAAAATATGTACCTGAGACATGGAAGGTCGCTAAAGTTATTATGATTGTGAAGCCTGGGAAACCACCCTATTAAGCATCATCCTATAGACCTATTTCGTTGTTGCCCGTGTTATCAAAGCTATTCTAAAATAGTAGATATCTAACTATTTGAATAAATAATTAAAGAATAGTTTAATGTAAGTACGTAATATATTTTCCAAGAGTTTTATTTCATAAAAAGATATTCAGAAAATGTAAAGTCGCATAACGCACGCTTAATAATATACTGACCTAACTAAAAAAAACTGTTTTTTGGGAAATCGCAAAAAACGTTTAGGCAATCATGACTTGTCTTACATAATGGCTTATAACTTAGTGAAAAATCATAATTATAATTAAATATTGTATTGTAGGAATAGTCAATGAACTGATTATTGATAGAGAAATGATATTTAGAAGAAATTTTGTTTTTTGATTATGTTTTCAAACGTTTTAAAATGATGATCATGAATTAAGTCTGTTTACTATTAAAGCCAATTATATATTGTTCTAGTACTGATGTCACATTTTGTATTATGTCTGTATTTTATCAAATATCTACCTAAATATTTAACATTCTTATGTTTTTAGTCTATATTGGATAAAATAACAAAACAATTTATATATTTTAAGTCTTTTACTGTGTAATTTGGCACAAAATTAAATCATAAACAAAGTAAATATAGCACAATTTTCAATAGAAACTGTTTATAAAAAATAGTTTCTATCTACTATGGCAAATTTCATCCTAATTTTTGTACTGATTACAGTTAATAAACTTATGCTAACTAACAAGTTAGCTTAGGTATTTGTAAATTCAACTTTAAAAATCTTTATGAACTATATAAAAAATTATAATCAAAACAAAAACTTAAGTTAGCTTCTATGCATTCATAATTACCTTATATCCTTATAACAATAAATGGGGTTTCAATTATGGTAACATACTGATGAGGACAGTACCTATATTGGTCCTGATTTCAGGTTCTTTTTTATTTCTTTTTCAATGAGGCTTTGAATATCTCCCTCATTTTGGGTGCCCTTTGATTAAAAATGTATGTGTTATTGATTTATATTCTGGTGGGTCACCGCATAGTGCTACTTTGCCACTATTTAATTATTTATTTTATTTCTGGCCAGTGCAATTATCAGAATATAAAATCAGATTTAGGCCATCACTGTCACTAACACCTGGATCAAGACAAAACTTATCAAAGCAAGCCAGTAAGCAGGAGCCTATTTCGTTAGCACCACGTTTAGCATCAGCTTCGTTCCAGAAATAGAGTGTACGAGTACATCAGCATAGGCGTCTTTCATTTGGCCATCAACTTTTTTGTTCAGAAGCGTGACAGTAAAGTTAGAACTGTTTAATTTTGATTTATAGTAGAATGCTGATGTATTGCCCCTTAGCGATTGTAAAACAGCTTGTAGGTCAAAAACAATAACTTTATTTTTGTCATCTATCTTAGGAGGTAATAATAGCCGCACGGGTCGATCTTCAAGGTTAAGCAACGCTTGACGAGGTCGGTCCGGGGATGGGTGACCATTTCAACATACCGAGTTTCCTCCGTGCCTCGGAAAGCACGTTAAGCCGTTGGTCCCGGCTGTCATTTAAAGATCTTTGATCTGACACCAGTCTTGCCAAGAGGTATCGTGTTACCCAGTTACTCGGTTGTGGAGGTCAGATAGGCAGTCGCTCCATGTAAAACACTGGTACTCAGCTGAATCCGGTAACACTGGAAGCCGACCCCAACATAATTGGGAAAAGGCTAGGCAGATGATGATCTATATTGCAGTGATCATTGAATTTTTCTTGACGACTTATTGCTTTTTCTTCTAAATGAGCTTCAAATTCGATACGAATTAAATTCCTCTGCTCGTTGTTTGAATTTGCGTACTGCAGACACAGGTCGCATTGATGCGCAGGTAAAACAATTATGTATTATTTTCCTTAGTAAATACATTACAACATGTGCAATATTTACCAAAGCGCTTATTGTTTTTTTCTTGACATTCTTTAAAGTCTTTTCCCCCATCTATAAACTCGCGGGTAGAAGTTTGTCTTGTGTAGTGAGATTCAATTCTTGGTATAGAGTCTATAAACGTTTTTATTTTTTAAGATCAGTGACTCATCATTGGTACGGTGGCTGTTATGTTTTCCTCTTTGATCACTTTGGATAATTCCAAGCTTATCAGACTTTTGTTTTACTGTGCGAATAACGCGGTCGGATATATCGAGTGTTTCTATGAAAAACTGTTTACAAACTCGAATTCGTTTGTCATCCTTAGTAAAGTGAAAAGTCTTATTGCTCTGCTTCGGACGCAGTTTGTATATCTATATCTAGGCATGACGTTGGACATACAAGAGTTTATAAACAGTCGCTGCATATCAACGTCCCCAATTTGCAATAAGCGTCAAAAAGAGCCTGTCTTTGAACGGATGTAAACTTTTCTGAACATTTAAGTCTGCAACGATCTGTGCAAGATTGCTTCACTTCTCGAGGTGGAACGGTTCTATTTCCTTAGATTCATTAGAATGTCCAGTATTTCTTAGTACTCTATTTATGTTTTGTCTCCATTTATTAGAATTACTTGTGCGCTTTCTACCTTTCTTGTTGGGAATCTCAATTTCATCTTCAATGTTACTTTGGTCTACTTCCATCTCTTCAATTTGACTTGTTCCCTGTACCTTATAAGCTGTAGTGTCCGGATTGTTAAAAGTATCAGTCTTGACGAGCGGGTGTAAAATTTTCTGGCTCAGGATTGGAAAAGGACGATGAGGAGCTGCTAGGACTAGATGACGATGAGCTGCTATTACTAGATGGCGATGAGCTATTAGAACTAGAAGATAAACGCCGCGACACAGGGTATACTGGTATCAGTCTTTTATTTTTATTGATCGTACGTTGGATTGGATCTTGGTCACTAACATCTCCGTCGACTCATCCGTGTTTATAGGTGAGACATTGTAGTTTACATTGTTTCTTTTCAGCTACCATATTTTTGATGCACGGTCAAAAATCACAAAGGTCTTAGCATTCAAGTAATTAGGTATTTTTCAGGATTATTAGTGATATCAGATAATATCTGTAACAAGAAATAAATATAACTTTAGTAATAATAAATTAGTGTAGTTTTATAACTTGGGGTGTACTATAAGTCCACCTCTGCCTAACTCTGTGGGGCATACTGGTGTGATGTTATGTTAAGTATTCTTCAGTAAATTAGAATTCAGTTAAGTCATATAAAATTAAATATAACATTACCACAAGATTAGCTGCAGAATCTTGAACTAAGTCCATCGGCACTTTGCTGTGACCAGATGGTTTACCTTGAATTGAAGATTCAAGATGGCTATCTTGAATTGGAGCTTCGTCTTCATTGGTAGAAGGACCAACAGGTAAAACTGATTGCGAATTTATCAGTTCCATTATATTCGTTGACCTCGAAGCCATCTTAAAAAAATTTACGCGTCACTATCTTATCAAAAATTCTCTTTCTAATTAATGTTGTACTTAAAAGAATAGTGACACAATACCCAACATAAACAAGACAATTAAATATAGGACAGTATTTTTTTATAAGAGAAAGACTTATATCAAAGAATGTCTTTACATTATGAAAACTGTTTTGTAGAACATTGACCGAACTTCTAATGACAACAAATCCTATTAGAAATATAGCACGGTATTTTATGAAAAACAGGCTTAACTCGTAGTTAGTCACCATAATTGTGTTACATTTTTATAAAACACAGACCTAAAACTAAAAATAAACACGAATAAATTGCATTTTTTGGTACTAAACAGACCCGTGTGTTGCCCATGGTCCACCCGCCTAGTCCACCTAGGTGGACTGTGGGAAATTATTTTTGCCCATAGTTCACCTGGGTGTACCACGGGTAATTATTTTTGCCCATGGTTCACCTGGGTGGACCATGGGAATTTTTTTTTTCCGTAGTACACTGATTATTTATGCAACATTCATTAATTAATTTTTTGTCTGCATTCTGGTCAAAACTTATATAATTCGATGTGACGAAGAACAAGAAAATTCAAGAAGGAGCTACTGGAGATAAACATCCTATATTTTTATTTTTTCTTATGTTTTGTTATGTTTATATAAGTAGATTTACATTTTTAAATATTTTTATAAAACACATACAAAAAGAAAAATAATTTTAAAATATAGTGTGTCAGTGCTCCTCCTGGTCAGGGCTCCTAAGAGAGGAACCTCCTAACGATACGCGCCGTGTCCAGGAGTACCGCTTTCTGGATCAAGCCCTTGATCCAGCTGCCCAACGAGAGCCCCTCCTCAATTTTCGTCGAGGCTCTTGGCTATTATGCCATTGGCCGTCACGACTATCAGCACAATGACTGCTGTATTCACATCCCACATGTCGACAACCTCGCGAGCCAGATCAAGATACTTACTTTTCTTTTCACGCAGCCTTCACGAAGTTCTTGTCATGGAGGACGCTCTAGTTGGTCTATCACTACTATATCAGGCTTATTGGCAACAATAGTACTGTCAGTGATGATAGAAAGATCCCAATACAATGTGACATTGCCATTTTCGAGAACTGGGTCGGGCTCATACTTATAAGGCACTTCCAATTCCACAAGATTGTATTTAAGAGCAAGTTGCTGCTGGATAATCCTGGCTACAAGGTTGTGTCTATGCAAATAGTCTCCGTTAGCTAGACTAGAACAACCGGAGAAAATTTTTGACCGATGGTTTCGCCCAGCCGGTGACATGCCCGACAGATGTCAACCGTGCCGTCCTTCACAATGTATTTCCGGTAGTTGTTCGTCATCCTAACTTCGTCCATAATCGCAAAGACAAAACCTTCGGTTTCCCCGAAAAGGTCACGAAATCGCAGCCAGGCCACGGACGCTGAAAGATCTACATCCGGACTATGTAAGACCCGGTAGAAGCGTCCGTGAAGCTCCATACTCTGGTGTACCTCCCTGCGGTCATTAGTATCTAATACGATAGGTTTGCGCCAGTTCTCGTTAGCCAAGGAGACCAGGGTAAGGTCATCTTTGAAGAGTCCGTAAAAAAATTGGGCCCCCACAATATGGCGCCCAAAATCCGCCGTTTTCCAATTTTAATGTAGCCAGTGACTTTCGCAAGGTTAAGAACAAATCGATTGACGTAAGAATCATCAAAATTGGCCAACGCGTTTGGTCTCTAGAACGCCACATAGGAACACATACATACATACATAGACTGATAAACACATTACCCTCCTTCGGCAGTCCGGTAAAAAAACAATGTTCGACGGCGGCGGTTCTTTAGTTTAGAAGTGTTTATGTTGTTGGCTTGCTGTACGCTTTGGTGCAAACTGTTAGTAAAGCACGCAATTGTTTTTAAATAAATAAAAAGCAAGCCTATTTATTTAATCGAGTTATTTTATTTATGTCTAACTTATAATGCGGTACAGCTTTATAGATTACAAAATTTTCACGCTGGCTTTAATTTTTATTATCACTATTATTCTTTCGCAATACTACGACAAAAACATGTGGAAATTCTGGTGAACTATGGGCAAAAATAATTTCCCATAGTCCACCTAGGTGAACTAGGCGGGTGGACCATGGGCAATACACGAACAGACCTAATCAAAAATGGGTCATGGTTTTATGAAAAATATAATCAAAACTTACCTTAGATTTTTGCACTAAACAGACTCAATTATTATGCGGTCACTTCAAAATAAAAACTCCACGTTTTCACAATGGCAGCACCCGACGCATAATGATTTACGCCACTGTCTTGTAAAAATCCTTGTGAAAACGTATTAGAGTGAAAGAGACAGAAAAAGTTATAACTCGGTCTAGGAATAAGATATCGAAAAAAATCCGAGATAGAAAGATAGATGGCGTTAAAATGAATTTCTTTGTACGCTTAACTCATTTTGGACCTGAACCGTAATCGGTCAGTTTTTTATTAAGCGTGCGATAAGTGGCCAAAATTTAAAATATCAATTGGATCATTAGATAGCTTTTTAGCCTATGGCCCCTGGGCTTTTTTATGAGATAGGATTGCATATAACTTGGCAATATTTACATAAATTCTGTATGTTATTTTGCTAACCTTTTCTTCGGTTAAATTTAGCCGTCTAGCCAATACATTCGAGTATCTGATACAATATTTACTTGCATACTCATAACCTCACAAACTTTTCAAGCAAGAATACCACTACGTTTAACAGCAAGCCGGAGTCTGTATTTCCTGATAGCCACAACCTGGAAGTAAAGAGTAAATAGGTTTCTTCTGGGCCAGCGTGCTTCATCGTCGACAACATCATCATCGCTTACCATCAGGTGAGATAGTGGTCAAGCGCTAGCCAATTATTAATAAAATAAAACTTTTTCCACTGGAGTTGGCGACACCTACAGAACAAAACCTGCTACGATCATGACAGCATACATGACATACTCCTTTTGCTTGATTTATGTTCATACATCTTGTCATACACGGACGCTGGAATTGAGTACTGCCAATCTAGCCTTTCTGAAGAACATCACCAATAAGATCAGTCTATATCTTTCTTTGTGGTCGCTTATAATGGCCCTCATCAGAAGTCTTAAAGTAACCCAAAAGACAATGGAGAGAGCTATGCTCGTAGTTACCTTGCGTGATCGAATCGAAAACGAAGACATCAGCAAAAGAACCAAGGTTACCGACATATCCCGAAAAATTGGCAAACTAAAGTGGCAGTGGGCAGGGCACATTGCTTGCAGAACGGATGGCCGTCGGCGCCGTAAAGTTCTGGAGTGACGACCTGGTCAAGGCAGTGGAAGTCCGGTGGATGCGAAATGCACAGGACCAATCAGTGTGGCGATGCTTGAGGGAGGTCTATGTCCAGCAGTGGACGTCTTTTGGCTGAAGTGATGATGAAGATGATATCCTTCTAGGGGTTTTCACTCACGTCTGCCTTGTGAATACTTTTGGTTAGTCGTCTTTCATTCAATATTTACATTGAAGAGATGTTTGTGTTTGTGTTGTGTTTTTTGATGTTTTTTTGGTATACAACAAAGTATAGTCAAGAAGAAGAAGATGAAAATCAGACGTGCCTACTTGTTTGAAGTAATAAGTAGGTTTTAGGCGATCCAGACTTTTACTATAAGTTTTTCTTGTTAGTGTTAGTTAATTACTTAATATCTAAGCAGTTATTAGGTATCTAAGGATTTTGGGCGCCATATTGTGGTAAACCAATTTTTTTTTTGTTCCAAGTCCATTGTGTGGGGTATCAAAATAAAGGGTTTTAAAAGGTGATTTCAAGAATATATAACATTTATATGTTAAAATGTATCTAATTCTAAAAAAACTTAACTAAAAAGTTATAAATAAAAAAAGTTAAATCAAAAAACCCGACTGCTTCAAAAGCGAACTAAAATGTCGTAAACAAGGAAAAAATCATGCTGTGCAGGAGGAGGATACATACGTGCGAGCTGGCTGACCAAAACCAGATGTATCCTCCTCCTGCACAGCATTATTTTTTCCTTGTTTACGACTTTTTAGTTCGCTTTTGAAGCAGTCAGGTTTTTTGATATAACTTTTTTTTTTTTGTCTGTAGTCTGCCTCGGGTTGGCTAAGTGATATTGGATGTTTCATCTGGAATTTCACAACAGCCGCCTTGATGGCCATATAGGTTCGGTCCCTATTATATGCCTAAGGAGAATCATATGCCTAAGGTATTAAGTCCACCTCTGTACGTTCTTCTGCATGAAGTATTAAATAAATAAATATTAAATAAACACATGGGACTGAAAACAAACTGGTGAAATGAGGGTGCTCCTCTGCCTGACTCTTTGGAGAATACAGACGTTTTCTGATTTAACAAATGTTTGTTGGCTTTTACTAAAAATAGAGAGCTGATTGACTTTATTGGCTAACCCGCAATAAATGTGGTGTTAATGGGGGCTACCGCGTAGAATTCGCCGCTAGAGGCGCTGGTGTAGCTTGAGGTCTTCGATATGTAAAATTTTATAGTTTTTAGGGTTCAGTACCCAAAGAGTAAAAACGGGACCCTATTACTAAGACTCCGGGGTCCGTCTGTCTGTCTTTCACCAGGCTGTATCTCATGAACCGTGACAGCTAGACAGTTACAATTTTCACAGATGATGTATTTCTGTTGCCGCTATAACAACAAATACTAAAATCAGAATTAAATGCATATTTAAGTAGGGCTCCCATACAACAAACGTGATATTTTTGCCGGTTTTGCGATAATGGTACGGCAGCTTTCGTGCGCGAGTCCGACTCGCACTTGGTCGGTATTTTTTTGGTTTTTAGCGCGAATTTATTTACAATATTTTTATTGTTGTGAGTATTTTCCAAATATGAGATTAAGAAAGGTAGGGGATTTACCAACCACTGCTTTAAATAGAGTTTAATGTTTCGGAAAATGTTATCCTACTATTTCATAAAAAAAGGGGCAGCGCAAAACTGCCACATACACGATTTTGTATTTAATCGCATTTCTACGGCATTAGAAATGATTCTTCTTTTGTGGGCATAATAAAAACGTTTAACAGCTATAATATTTAAGGACTTTACTCGCTAGAGTAAAAGACAAAGTAAATTGTTGATGTAAAATTCATCCCTCTTTATTTATACGTCCTATTCAAGAACTTTGTGTAATTGAACGGATAAGTGATAGGCATCAACACTGAAAGTGCTTTCTATACAAAAAAACTTTCATCAGTTTTTCTATTTGTGGGCTTGATATTTCACGCCTTTGCTTAGAATTCTCGAGAACTAACTAACTATCTAATATTAATCAAAAGTTGTGAGTGACGAGACTTGAACTTTGTATATAATACGGTGGGACTTTGTTAAGAGTCTATATTGGGAGAATTATCTTCTTTCAGTCAGTATATCTATATACGTGGGACACTCAGAAAGTTTTGCGAAACTAAAAAAAATTGTTCTATACGTACATATATTTTTATTAAATCTTTTCAAAGTACTTTCCACCAGCCTCTATACAAAGATTCATGCGCCTAAACCAGTTTTCAAAACACTTTTTCCAGTCCGCCGCAGACACCTCGTTTACAGCCTGCTCGAACGCAGCCAGCGCATCTTCCGGCGACGAAAATTGTATCCCTTTGAGCTGATTTTTTATTTTTGGGAATAAAAAGAAGTCACACGGTGCTAGATCAGGGCTGTAAGGAGGGTGACCCAGGAGTTTGACTGGCGTGCTGTCCAGGAAGTCCCTCGTTTTGAGTGCGGTGTGCGCAGGTGCATTGTCGTGGTGGAGCAGTAGCCCGCGGAGCCCTGTGTTTGGTCGCTTGTTGCTTATAACAGAGAAAACTTCTGGCAAACATTTGGTAGTATACCATTCGGCATTAATGCTTCTTTGATCCCGTAAGGGAATTGATACCAAGTGGCCAGTCAAATTAAAAAAGCTAGCGATCAAAATCTTACCCCCGCTTCTAGATCGCTTCACTTTGGTAGGCGTTGGCTCATTTTGAAACACCCAAACAGTCGACTGGCGCTTGGTTTCTGGGTCGTATTGATAAATCCAGGACTCATCACCTGTAACGATGTCGTAAACACGCCGAGACGAGCCTGCTTCAAATTTGTTAAGCATATCACGGCACCATTCCACCCGGGCCTGCTTCTGAGCATCGGTGAGGTTGTGCGGCACCCAGCGTGATACTATCCTCCTCACGCGAAGATGGCTGTGTAGAATCTCGTGAACGCTTCCCGATCCAATCTTCAATATGTGTTGAATCTCCTGATATGTAATTCGCCTATTGTCTTGGATTAAATTTTTCACTGCTAGCACGTTTTCTTCGGTAACAGCCGTCAAAGGGCGACCGCTTCTTTCGTCATCCCCCAAAGTTGGTCGACCGCGCTTGAATTCGTTATACCAACGATACACGGTTGCCTTGGAAGGGCCTTCATCCATGAATGCCATTTGAAGTCTATCGTACGATTCATCCGGTTTCAGGCGACACTTGAAATCGTATAAAATCATAGCTCTAAAATGTTCCCGGCGCAGATCCATATTTCAGTGAGACACAATACTTTGAATTAACTCGCAAAAAATGTGGAGGGAAATTTTGAAATTGGAACTTACTTATTTTTACTTATAAATAATCATATTTTCGAAAAACATTATAACTGGCCAGTCTCCCATATATAAAAACTTTTTTTCGCAATACTTTCTGAGGGGCCTGGTATCTATATATCAGTAGAAATGAATACATATACTTGGGTTAATTTTTCGAGGAGCTGAGCCTAGGAAATACAATTGAAACTTATGGACTATTTGATACTAAGGCCTGCTAGTACCGCAAAATATTAAATTCGGTTGTCACTAATCGAATAAATTATCGTTCTATTTCTGTCAATCACTTGTACTCGTAGATGGCGGATACAGAACGGTGTTTTAAATAAGTGTTGCGTTAAATTTATCTGGAGATTTGTTTCGCGAATAGGCCTTAGAATGTGAACCTGCTTTATTCATCTTTTAACTTTTCTGATTCGTATTGCCAATCTCCATCTCTTTGCTCGGAAGTCTACCTTAACCCATGTATCTTTATCCATTTCCTATCATCAATATCATGGCATATCGACTCTTATTGGGAACTACTCCGTCACCCAAAAGTGTTACTACTGAATTCTTGGCCAACTAAACTTTAGTAAGAGCTGGCAGAGAAAGAAACGCCACGCTGCGCTCTAAAATGGGGATCATTGACGTGGGAAGAAAGGCTACTAGACTAAAATGGGATTGGGCAGGTTACGTCAGCCGCATGCACCGTGACCGCTGGGCAAAAGTACCTAGCACTTACTATTACGGCCAATAACAGGTAGCGCAGCCAGTTTACTTCCATAAATCTTTATGGAAGTAAACTGGCTGCGCTACCTGTAAATATCGCGATAAGCGCAAAAAGATGATGTCAACCACAGGAAGCTAAATAAACATGCCACACATCCGAGAAAAACAGCTTACAAACCTTTTAAGAACTTGGTACTTTTGAACAAAATTCTCTCGCGCGTGACTTTTCAAGCAAACTAATATTGAGTTTGTGAAGTTCGGAAAATTTCGAATTCGGAGAATCGCTAACGTACACGAACGTTCGAAATAGTTCTTAACGACAGCGCTTCAAGACTTTCAACTTGAATAGATATGCTTGCACTCTTGCTAAAGGGTTTAAATTTTAAGTATGGAAGTAGATTTAGTTGACTTTTCAAGTTTTAATATAAATTGGAGGAATTTCGTAGATAAACCGTTGGCACGGTTAGAAGACGGTAGATAAATTCAAATCAAAAGTAAATTACTCAAATTGCTCAAAGGCACTATCAGCACTTTTTGAACATCATTTACAAAAGATGCTTCATTCGTTAAAGTTGCGCAAAAAACTTCGAGGTCATGTGGACAAAAAAGATTCAAATGGTACTGTTGCCACTGCAAGTGTGTGGAGGACCAATATTTTATTGTTTTCATAATATTATTTAACTATTACAATAGGTTACGAAAAGATCTTCGAGCTCGAAGAGGAATTGAGCAGGTTGCGATGGAGCATTATAGGGTTATCTGAAGTCCAAAGAGTGCAGGAGGACTCGATAATCCTCAAATCCGGTAACCTGCTCTATTTCCGAGAGGGTGACCGGCAGTCCCAGGGTGGTGTCGGGTTTATCGTCCACAGGTCCCTGTCCAGTCCTGATAACTTAATCATATCATCTAAATTTCTAACTAAATGCGCGCCTTGCATTGCCCTACCTATTTCAATTTTGGTTTTTGGAAAATGGACTCAAGGTGTTGTCCCCACATTATAGAAATCTGTTTTTATTTCACCCGTACATAAGGAGGGGTATAAAAAAGAGATTACTTATCATGGCCTATATGCAAGCTGTGTATTATAGCTAAAATATTAGAGAGGATTGTCTATAACCAGTTATATCCGCCCTTACTAGCTTTTTCAGCACGGATTTTTAAAAGGACGGTCTACCATTTCTAATTTGATTTTATTAATGGTTTGATTACGGATGCTATGGATAACGCTATGCAGATCGACGTGGTTTGTACAGATTGTAGTAAGGCATTTGATCGGCTCGACCACAATACCCTGATAAAGAACCTAAGCTACATCCGTGGGGACCTCTTGGTTCTCTTCTGACACAAGCAGTTGTTTTCAATAATTATATGTCTAGTTGGGTAAACTTGCACAGCGGAGTGTCTCAGGGTTCGTTGCTCGGTCCTTTTTTGTTTGTAGTATGTGTGAACGATATCGATCAGAGCCTCCATTTATCCAAACTATTATAAAGTAAAGTAAAGTAAAGTAAACGTTTATTTGCATAGATTGTAGGTACAGTAAATAAGATGCGACAGTTAAAACATGGGTGATCCTTGTACAATCTACCATATATTAGGCATCATCATCATCATATCAGCCGAAAGACGTCCACTGCTGGACATAGGCCTCCCCCAAGTGTCGCCACATTGACCGGTCCCGTGCGTCCCGCATCCAGCGAATCCCCGCAACCTTCACCAGGTCATCGGTCCACCTGGTGGGAGGCCTTCCAACGCATCGTCTTCCGGTTCGCGGTCGCCACTCCAGAACTTTTCTGCCCCATCGGCCATCCGTTCTGCGAGCAATGTGTCCTGCCCACTGCCACTTAAGTTTGGCAATTCTTCGGGCTATGTCGGTAACCCTGGTTCTCTTGCGGATCTCTACATTTCTGATTCGATCACGCAAGGATACTCCGAGCATAGCCCTATCCATTGCCCTTTGCGTGACTGTAAGCTTTCTGACGAGGCCCATTGTGAGCGACCACGTCTCAGAGCCATAGGTCATCACTGGCAACACACACTGGTCATAGACCTTCGTCTTGAGACACTGTGGTAAGTTGGACGAGAAGACACCGCGCAATTTCCCGAACGCTGCCCAGCCGAGTCGGATTCGACGGTTGACCTCTTTCTCGAAGTTGGCCCTACCCAACTGGATCGTTTGTCCCAGGTAGACATAATCTTCCACAACTTCGAGGTAGAGTCTCCAACCTTGATAGGAGTGGGTGTTACATGGGCATTCAACATAACCTTGGTTTTGTCCATGTTCATTTTAAGACCCACTCTTTTGGAAGCTCTACTGAGGTCATCGAGCATTATACTGAGGTCCTCCATGGTCTCAGCCATGACCACTATATCGTCGGCAAACCGAAGGTGAGTGATGTACTCGCCATTGACGTTGATGCCTAGCCCTCTCCAGTCCAGAACCTTGAAGACATCCTCCAGTGCAGCGGTGAACAGTTTTGGAGATATGACGTCTCCCTGTCTCACACCTCGCTGCAGAAAGATAAGTTCCGAGGCCTGATCCTGAAGTCGGACTGACATGGTAGCGTTTTTGTACAAACACTTCAACACCTCGATGTACCGGTAGTCGATTTGGCACCGTTGGAGAGACTGCAGTACAGCCCAAGTCTCGATTGAATCGAAGGCTTTCTCGTAGTCCACAAACGCTAAACAGAGAGGCAGGTTATACTCTTCGGTCTTCTGTATAACCTGCCGCAGCGTATGTATGTGGTCTACGGTGCTTAAGCCTTTTCGGAATCCGGCTTGTTCGGGAGGCTGGAAATCGTCAAACCTGCGCGCGAGACGATTCGTGATGACTCTTGAAAACAGCTTGTAGACATGGCTAAGAAGTGAGATGGGCCTATAGTTCTTCAACAGGGCATTGTCACCCTTCTTGAAAAAGAGTACCACCACACCCCTGCACCATGCCTGTGGCGTTTTCCCCTCGAGTATGACGGCACCAAACAGCTTCTGAAGGGCCTTAAGTATTGGTTTACCACCCGCCTTCAGGAGTTCGGCCGTAATGCCGTCATCACCCGGTGCCTTGTTATTCTTAAGCTGTTTAAGAGCCATCCTAATCTCGTACAGGCTGACGTCCGGTATGTCTTTGGTATAGTGACGGGTCAATCTAGCTCTAGGGTCTTTTACTAGATTCGCGACGGGTTTACTGGTTGACGTGTACAACTGCCCATAGAATTTCTCGATCTCCCTCAGAAGCTCCGGTTTGGCGGATATGATCCTGCCATCGTCGGTCTTCAGTTTCGTGAGCTGGCTCTGCCCAATAGACAGATCTCTTGCAAAGACCTTGGAGCCCTTATTCCGCTCAATTGCGTCTTTAATACGCTCAGTATTATAGCGGCGGAGGTCGCTTTTCAAGGACTTTGAGATCCGTCTAATAAGCTGCCGGTATTTCAACGCATCGTCTGAAGACTGCAGGATCATCTCACGCCTCTCCTTCATAAGCTTGAGAGTAGGATCAGAGATCTTTTTATTTATATCTGTACGGCGGGTCTTGAAAAACTTAGACCCGATCGTATGGACAGCTTCCACGAACCCGTCGCTGTATTCGTCCACGGAGCTCCCTAGGCACTCGAAACGATTCTGGAGTTCGAGCTGAAAGCTCTCGGGGTTTTGGATCCGGATCTGTGCTGGACGGAGCGTTGACTTCATCAGTTGAGACCTTTCAAGCTTGATATTAATGTTCAATGTGCCTCTTACCATTCGGTGATCGCTCCCGGTTTTCACCGAATTGATACATCATTCACAGAGACATCATTGAACATTTGCTTCTTGGTTGACATGATGAAGTCGATCTCATTTTTTGTTGCACCATCGGGGCTCTGCCAGGTCCACTTCCTGTGTTCACGCTTTTTGAAGAAGGAGTTCATCATATAGAGGCCCTCCTTCTCCATAAAACTGGCCAGTAGGTGAACCCGGTGGTTCCGTCGTCCAACTCCAAATTGCCCCACTTGCAGCTCATCCTCGTCTCGTTTGCCCAGTTTTGCGTTGAAGTCCCCCATGACAACGTTGAAGTGAGTTTTGAAACCATGCATGGCTCTGGAGATATCCTCATACATGGTCTCTACCTCGTCGTCGGGGTGTGCCGAGGTCGGTGCGTAGACCTGTATGACCTTCAGCGAATATCTCGAGGATATTCTGAGTATAAGGTACGCCACCCTGGTCGACACACTCTCGATCTTCACCACGTTGTTCACAAGGGATTTGTGGACGATAAACCCGACACCACCCTGGGACTGCCGGTCACCCTCTCGGAAATAGAGCAGGTTACCGGATTTGAGGATTATCGAGTCCTCCCCCTCTCTTCGGACTTCAGATAACCCTATAATACTCCATCGCAACCTGCTCAATTCTTCCTCGAGTTCGGCTATCTTCTCGTCGGTCCGGAGTGTTCGCGTGTTGTATGTTGCCAGGGCCAGTCGTCGGTGTTTATTGGGGTAGCCGGGTTCACTCCGGGGATTCTTCGCACCCCTTGCCACGCCATCGCCTCGACCGCTACCGTAGTCGAGGGTAGACGGGCTGCCGGGTACTCGGGGCCGTTTTTTATTTGTGCTATTCATTTGGTTTGGGGGGGTTTGCCTTAATCGCCACGCTTGGCAGGTGGGTTGGCGATCGCAGTTTGTTGTTGAAGAGCACAGAGAACGCTGCTGCCCATTCTCTGGTGTATCCCTTAGTCGCCTCTTACGACACCCACGGGATGATATGGGATGATGAGATTCTTTACGTCCGACACCATACGGAACTTTAGGCATACCTTATATCCAACACTTTACGGATATTAGGCATACAAACATTATTTAAAGAGATGCAATGATATTATTATTAGATTATTTTTAAATAACAATAGTCGGCATGGTGCATTCACATAACAATATTTTAATATTATGCTTTGCCAACGACATGAAAGTTTTTGCCACTATTTCTATTTCTTTTTAACCTACTTCAAAAAAAGGAGGAGGTTCTTAATTCGTCGGAATCTTATTTTTTTTATGTATGTTCCCCGATTACTCAAAGATGCCTGGACTGATTTGAAAAATTCTTCCTTTGTTTGAAAGGGTGTACTTTCTAGTTGGTCCCATAGTCATCAGGTCAGGATCTGATGATGGAATCATGGAGAAATCAAAGGAACTCCTCAAATATTATAGCCATTCATATAGCGATTTTGGTATTTTCATCAATAATGCAATAATTGGCACTCAAAAAGTATCATTTGGAGAAGTGGAATTGGTGAAGAAGACCACAGATGGCCAATGCAACTCCTTAATGCTAAGCATGTCACGGGTATTAGATATCTAGAATAGTTAAACGACTATGATGAAGCAAATACCTATAAATAAATAGTACTGATGAATATGATTTTCTTGATATTTTATCTATTCACCCTGTTTTACGGTCATTAGAATCAACCACCCCACTAAACTTATGAAGGTGGCAGATGGGAATAAACCGGCAAACGCCACTAGTTAGTGCCATCCACCACTCCGGTGGCAGATGGGAATAAAGGAAGGTAGGAAATTTTACTAAATCATTCCCATCGGCCACCGGGGTGGCAACTTGGGGGTGGCCGATGGGAATAAGCCATGAGAGCTAGTCGTAAGTGATGTACCACACTGCTGTCTAGAGCATGATCAGTTAATATAAAAGTATGCTAACTATGAATCTCCTTTTATTTACTGTCCTCCTGGTAATTCTGTTTTCATAAAGAGCCTCTAAACTTTAAAATATTAATATGGCATAGGTTTAATTTGTGATATAAGAAACTGTGATTTTAATCGGTTTTTAATCTATTTAAAAGAGAAGACTGTAATTTTTGTTTCTTTAACTTCAATTTGTGATGACAGAAAGTGCATTGTGATATTATTTTTTTCAATTTTACAATAGGTACTCGTATATACATACTTAGCATTCAATTGATTTGTGTCTGCCTATGTACTGGAAACTACATATTTACCACAAAATTATAATAATACTGCCCTCAATTATTACGATCTCTATCACTCAAAGGTTTGCTCGAAGAAAACTACATTTTGGAGTTAAGCTCGACTTTGTACATGGATGGTGATTTCACTTTGTGTAAAATAAACAATTTTGAATTAATGTTAGCAATTTGTGTCTCTTGGGAGTCAATGTACCATGGAGAGAAAAGGTTTGGATAACAATAGATTAGCAGCTCCTGAGAATAAGTCGTATTTGACTTGCATCAAAGCAAAGTTCCGACATTTAAGATATAAATATTTTTAATAGAAACCAAATTAAACAGATAGCTCTATCTCAATAAAAACACTTCAGTAAAAATCTAATAATAACCATTAAAGTTTCCTTAACTAATTAAAAAAACACTCATTACTTATAAATTATTTATATAATACATTTACATAGCTTGAATTAAAGTGCGTGTGTGTCCATTATCAAACACTTTTACAAACTTTATTCAAATTGATCAAAAATGTCTCGGATCATAAGATAATTTATTTGTCCAAAATATGAGTATACACTTACATGGCATGCAAGATGTTATCTATAGCAC
Source organism: Orthosia gothica (assembly GCA_949775005.1). Lineage (NCBI taxonomy): Eukaryota > Metazoa > Arthropoda > Insecta > Lepidoptera > Noctuidae > Orthosia > Orthosia gothica. The sequence goes on from CATKRY010000103.1 coordinate 61,136, forward strand.
TGTCAAGTTTTGCCTCGACGGCGCCGGTGTACAAATTTAAACAAGTAAACATCAAATAATTCTAAATTTATGCATTATACAAAATAATTAATATCGTAATAAAAAATAAAAAAGATAAGTTCTGATTAGGATTATTCCAAATCAGAACTTTAAAATTAAAATATACACATACAGCATGTATAAAAAAATAAGAATTTAAAAAAAACTGGATATTTTACACAAGACAGATTAATTTATCAGCCGAAAAATTCGATAGTGCTGAAATAAACTTTCTCCAACAAAAGGTTACAGAAATTTTTCTGTTTTGTATTCCCACCAAAATATTGGCAACGTATTATAATTAATTGCCGCCAAACAGAATATACTTTTCCGCGATAGTGCTGTCCAAGATCTGGACATGCATAGTTTGCTATTGTCGCATCTATTTCGAATTACTTTATCTGATAATATGGAGAATAGGTGTGGGTTCAATCTGAGAAACATAATGGTCTACGTTCTGAGAAGGTCCTATTCACGTCACCATCGAGAACGATCTCGAAAATTCTCCTTGAATGTCTGTATCAGCCTATTATTTTGGAAGGTTCTCGACGTATCTAGAACGGTATGGAACGTTCCAAAAACATCTTCCGTGCTATATAAAAGGGCGGTCGTCTTCGTCATGGGTCAGTTTCAATTTGGAAGCGATACAGAGCGAAAGAAAAGGAAATAGAGTGAAGTAATAAAATTGTGCGAGAAGTGTTTCAGTAATACAGTCTGATTAATTAAAGTCAGCTGTTTAAATAATTTATATCTAAACACCACTTCGAAACAATATAATATTTACAAGTTATTTACAACAAAATCTACGAGAAGATACCTCTCTTAACCATGATTATTCAGTCTTTTTCATTTGAATTACCTTTTAATTGATCTTTCAGCTTTGCTTTCTTTAAGTTTCTATTGTAATTTTTTGGTTCCATTAGTTAGTGACTAATCGTAAAGTCCTGAATTGATAGTTGTTTTAAAGTTCTGAATAATTATTCTGCCAAGTTAAGATCAATTCACAAAAATACTGTTAAAAATACTTATTTTCATAAAATTTTATTTTCGGTACTCTTTTTTGTTTGGTATCTTAGTTTCTTCAACGTTCAAACGCTTCATTCTTTGTATAAAGATTATATTATATATTTACCAGTTTGTCACCATTTATACTTCCGTTTTATCTTCTCCTAATGTACAATGCTTTAGGTGAGTTCACTTGCTGTTACAATACAACGAACACGTCATAATTTTTTCAGGCTCCCGCAGACAGGTGGGACCCGACCGTGCGACAATTTTTATTCGAATCATTATACAGATAGAGCCATTTCTATGAAACTACGTAGTCGTATCGTTGTCGCATTTTCATTTCATACTTGTCTGTGGAAGACTTTAGGCCTATTACTTAGTAATTACACACTTAAAGCTTTGGTGGTTCTATTACATAAGTTAAATCCTCTGTTTCTTTATAACCTAGTCGTAAATATAATACATCAAGTTTAAGAAAACGTCGTCTCACTCACTCTTGTATATCGTTCTCTTTCTAAAGCTGGATGTTTTAAGGTAATGCCCGGTTAGCTTGAGTTTTCTTAAAAAGCCATGCTGTTATAAATAATGGTTATCGAATACAGAGAACTGAAACAGCAATCTTAGAGAGGGCTTTGTTAAAACTTTCTATACCAACAAGACGTATCAGTGAGTACCACCGTTTACATGAATATACAACAAAACTTTTGCTCTAGGTACATAACGCGGGTACAAAAAATATTGGTAAAGACGTCTCAAGCTGTTGCGGTTATTCCGTGCTCTGTGGTATCCGCAAAAAGACGGCAATCTCGGCAATGACTGTTTTTGCTGGTGTCAAAAAGTGATATCTATAGTTTCGCACTAGAACAAGACTCCCATGTGGACGGTCGTCATTTTGCGGTTTCATTATAACGGGATTGCTTTCTATAGAAACCCAAGCGTTCAATCTCCTTAGCACTAAACAGTAGCGATTTTATCGCTGTAATACTGGTGCAACACCCGAGAACGCTCGTGCTCGGCGCAGCGAAGGCGGGGAGGTGGGTGTCAGGCAGGACCTCGGACCATCTTCGGGACCAACTTCGGGACCTCCAGGCGAGAGGGCACGGCTGTCAGAGAGGTCTCGGCGAAGCGGACCCCCAGGCGGGTGCGGACTTTGTTGTTCTGTGGACAAATAGGAAGGTTAGGTGCGGATTTTCACTCTTTCCTTAGATACACAAAGGAGTTTTTATTGTGCTGTGGACAAATAGGAAGGTTAGGTCCGGATTTACACTCTTCCTGAATACTGTAAAAAACAAATAAAAAGAAAACATGACTATTTTATGTAAATCTCGTAAACACGCATTTTTGTCTTATTTAATTAGACCGGTTAGATTTTTATGTCCGTAAGGATTGAGGAGCCACTTTTCGTATCTTAATGAAATTAATATATTTATTTAGAAGTAAGTTTAAAAAGTTTTGTAGGTTCGATCCTCGATTTTGTAGTATAATTGTTCGGAACGTTTCTATATAAATATTTTTATTATATATACGCTTTCCTACCCCTAATTATAGTTTTCGTTGAGCCTGTTATCTTGGTTTTGTTAGATTGTTTTTATTGTAACCAAACTTAGTGCCCGCCTGCCTAAGTAATTGTTGTTGGGTTGCATTGATACCAATTGTATAAGAAAATTTGTTATTGATTGTTTGATATTGACAGTGATATTCCAAACGGATTCAAGTTAAAGTCATTGGTAGTACGTTTAGTTAATGATATTTTACGTTTAGTTATAGAAATTAATTATTGATAGTTTGATATTGTCAGTAATATTCTAAATTGATTCAAGTTAAAGTAATTTGGTAATACGATAGTGCGCAGGCACACTGAGTAATTTGTAGCCATTATCATGTATTAGTCAAATCTGCGCAACTTTGTGTAACGAAGACCCTGCAAAAACATCGCAAATGGTCATGAAGAATTAAGTCTATTATTTTCTGGACATCAAGTTTTCACCTATCAACATCTAGCAGCCATCAATCAACCTCCCAGCTCCAGAACTCTTGAAGAATCTGAACAATAGATACAGGGCGTCAACGCGCTTTGAGCAAGAGTCTTACAAACTCCAGATACCTACCTCAAGCGATCACGTCCGCCTGGTACACAATCCATCCTCACGAGTGTTGTTTCGTGAAATATATATATTCTTTGGCTTTAGAAACACAACCTATACAATACTTGTACTTATCACTTATCGTAGTATTTATCTTACTTCTCCGCTGCTCCTTTATAATTTACTTCGTTTCGGGATCTGATCCAATGTAATCGTTTCTCCTGAAACGATTACATTGGATCAGATAGTTGGAAAAGAAATGGCGGCTATTGGGCGCCATATTCTGCGGACCCAATTTTTTTTCCGGGTGCGGTATAAAAATGAAGGGTTTTAAGAGGTGTTTTTATATCTTCTATATATCTTATATGTTTTATTGTGCCTAAACGAAAAAAATAATAATGTAAAATAAAAATAATTAAAAAAATCTAAAAAAAACCGACTATTTAAAAAGCGAACTAAAAAGACTTAAACAAGAAGAAAATCATGCTGTGCAGTCTGAGGATACATCTGGTTTGAGTCAGCCAGCTCGTGAATATGTATCCTATTTTTTTATTATCTTATTTTTTTTTATCCCGAATTCAAAAAAAGGAGGAGGTTCTCAATTCGTCAGAATCTTTTTTTGTAATGTATTTTATCCTATAACAGCTTGTGGACGGCCAGAATGTGCAGGCAGTGCGTATTTTCACTGACGGCAGCAAGATTGACCGGAAGGCCGGAGCCACATATAACTCTATTATTTCTAAAATCTTGGGTTTGTCATGCGTGACACCCGTGACTTCACAAACAAGGCAGTAGTGAAATCGCTTTATAATGCGTTAGTATAAAGCAACTTGGCAACTAGTGCTATCATCTGGAAACCTTATGAAACGAAGTATTCTACGATGGTGCAAAAATGCAAAACAAATTTACCCGGTATCTATACATGAGGTAATTTGGTATTTACACCGGTATTTATACATGAGGTAATTTAATGGCTAGACAAGCCATTATACAAATTATATTCGTGTTAGCTTAATGGACCCTTAACTCAAGTTACGGCTGCCATAATCATAATTGTCTCGAGTTGTCAATATACATAGGTTACGTCCGTCAGTCAGATTAGGTACCAAAAAACGATTTAAACGTATCTTTTCTTTTATCACGGAAACACAAAATGACGACGATACAATGCGTTGAAATTGCGCGTGATGTTACGCTTTGAAACACTTTAAAAAAATATGTGTTCAACATTGATTGTTATATAATCTAAATGACGGACAGAATAGTGTCATTATTTTTATTTCCAGGAAACATCTGCATGTGATGAGTAGACGGTGACACTCACTGACACGCTTGGTTTAATGGGACATTTTGTCAACGTCGTCTCTCAGCTGAATCGTTGGTCTAGCGGTCACAAGCACTACTGCTGAGTATGAGGCGCTTTTTATTTTATTTTTAAATTGGAGAAATGCTCATGCATACTGCGCTACCACGTTGAGATAGTTATGAGGGACTCCAACCCACGGAGTGGCGGTGTCTTGTGCCGCTTATGGCGGGTATATGGGCACCCGTCCTTGAACCCGCCGCAGCTGTCCGTTACCAGATCCTCCTCTGGGGATAACCCCTTAAAACTGGCGTAGGCGCACCAGAAAACATTGCACGCCGTGACCACCCCAGTGACCAAACCAGCACATGAGCGCCAGACGACCCCGTGTATGGTCTTCCTGTGACTGGTCAGGTCAGTGTCTCCGCTATCTAGCACTTTTCGGCCGGGGTTTGATGCCTAGGCCGGGCAAAGTGTTATTCGTTATTCCATTTTGACTTTCTCAGTTGCAGCCCGAAGTCTAGATTTGTGCCTGGTTGATTGCTATAGGTTCGCCCCCCCCCCTATTACATGGTACGTAATGTTCCATGTGCCACGTATGCGTATGCGTGTGTACCATGTATGTGTGGTGTGTGTGTGTGTGTACTGTAGGTGTTCTGTGGGAGTACTGTGGGTGTACTGTGGGTGTACCACTGCCCAACCCTACGGGGAATACAGACGTATGATCTGTCTCTAGTAGTCAAATTCAAATTATTTTGTTGCAAAAACATAGGTATAATAAGATCAAATTCTAATGCCAGGACCTGACCTAACCAAATAGGCATAAAAATTTAGATACATATAATTCTAATTTTAAAATAGCCGCACAAAAAAGGAAAGGTTAATATTTTTATGCCACTGAGTTGACTCAGTGCTCTGTGACCGAGGAACTAGAGTAACGAGATGTCATCCTCATTCATGTCTGTTATAGTCTTTTATCGAATGTCAGCCGTCAGTTTCATATGTGAGAGGAAGAAATATTCTATGTAAGTTGATCTTGATAGGTTCGTTAATATAATATTGTACTGAAAGTTTGCACGTGGCAGTCATTCGGTACTTTCACTCGATAGTGAAGAAATATAGTACTTATGTCTTCTATTAAGACGACGACAGTCGCCAACGACCTTGAGGGAACGAAACGCGCACTAATAACACACCCGTGAGACCTAAAATTCTGTAGGTTTTTGTGCTTTCCTTATTATTCTATGACTTTAAAAAATCTCAATCAAAATATAGATGATTAAATTGTCTTTGAGATAATTAAGGTGTCGATTTCATTAAAATACGCCCAGTGTCTTTGGTACGATTTTCGTGTTTTTGACCGTTTTAGACATAACTTTAAAAATAAATTACACCATGTTATACGAATAAAACTCAAAATTTTCTTAAATCAAATTGTTAAGAAAATGGTCTGATGCATTGTAAACTTTTTCCAAAAAATTACGAAAAGCCGATTAGACGTGACTCTCATTTTAAAATCAGCTACTGAGGGGTTTCTGTGCCTTAAAGAGTCGAAACCAATATACTTAGGCCCAATTTCTGATTTAAAACTATGAAGGTTTCAAATTCACCTTTATGTAGAATCTAAAATTTCACTTGTCCAACTTACAAACTGTAGCAATTTCTTAAATACTTTCAACCCCAGTTTTACCCCCTTATGAGTGGAATTTCTAAAAACCAATAAATACTTGAATTCTTTTTAATAATCAAGAGCGTAAATTTAGAATTTCACTTGTCCAATTTACAAATTGTAGAATTTTCATACAAATTTTCAATACGACGGGTATACCTGTAAGCTATAATGGTAAGGGTATAATGTAAGCCCTTAGGGGTAGAATTTCCAAAAATCCTTTCGATATTTCGTGATGTATGCGTGAGTAACCATTCGCTTTTATATATAGATATATATAAACAAATAGCCAACCTGTCTTGATCAATGCTCGAGCCTTCTCTGTATGAGAAGAGGTCTTTGCCCTGCAGTGGAGCTTCTCGCAACTCAGTCAAAGTGACCGACTGCTGCTTAACCGGGCGATCCTGTCGAGACTAAGCTATAAAGCCTCCAGCCAGGCACAAAAAAACTAAACCTAAGTGACAACGCTGAGGGCTACCCCTTGTGGGGTCAAACCTCGGCTCAGGGCGTCGTCGCTAGGGGAACAACTAAGGCTGGATCTTAATAAAGTGATTCTACCATCCGTTCGGAAAAGCCTACGTGGAGAAGAACGGACAAGAAACTCCAATCACTGAATAACTAGAATTTAACTACGGCACAGCATTACGCGGGCTGGCTTGTATATCTTGACGGGGACGTCGCGGCGCGCCTTGGCGACGAGGACGCAACGAAGGTGGTTTGTGTTTGCGAATTGTGCTGGTCTCTTTCTTGCTCTCCTGGAACAGAGTAGTGTCGTCATCGGGGGTGGCGAGAGTGAGCCTCGGTCGGTGAATTTTAGAAATTCGGGAAAGGTCACTGTGATTTTCAGCAGAGTCGAAAAAGCGCTTGGTAATGCGTTTCATAAACTGCTGGATTATGGAGATTTTCAGATCGACATGGAGTTCCTGATTACGAACGTAACAGGAGGCGCCCGTGATCTTACGGAGGAAGCGGTTTTGTATAACCTGAAGCTTGTGAGTGTAGTGGGGCTTTGCGTGTGCGAAGACAGCGCAGGCATAGGTCATGATAGGACGGATGACCGCAGTAAAAATGCGCAGCTTGCACCTAAGTGACAAGCTGCTTGCGTTCACCATCCCATGGAGTCTGCCTATAGCGAAGGCGGCTCGCGAGCACGCTGCCTTTATGTGGCGAAAGTGAGGTGGTTATCGAGGGTGACGCCTAGGTACTTGGCTTACTGTTCCCAGGGGATCGGTTTGCCGTACATAGTGGTGGGTTTGGGGGGACGGGGGTTTTTAAAACAGAAATTATATTTTCAGTCACGGCTCGAGAAAAGGGCAGCCTGGCTTTTGTAGGGATTGACTTTAATTCTTCAGAGGCGGAACCATTTGGCCAATGCATTGGCGGCTCTCTGGAGTTTTAGGGCGATGGCATTTGATACTATGCCAGTGCAATAGAGGGCCGTGTCGTCGGCGAATAGTGCCAACGGGCCCTCTTTGGTTTTTGAGATATGGCTGGTGTACAGCGTGAAAGCTAGGGGGGTAATACGCGCCTTGTGGGACTCCGGCTATGTAGATATGGGGTGAGGGGAGGAGATTTCTTCCTCGACACGGTAGCGGAAAGTTCGGTCCAACAACCAGTTTCCGAGGAAATTGAGCAGACTGATGGGACGATAACTGGTAGGCTCCGATTTGGGTTTACCTGGTTTAGGGATTTCCAAGCTTGTTGAAAGATATTTTTGCTTAATGCAGCGTTGAAAATGGCCGTCATTAGCAATATTATTTGGGAAGGGAGGAGTTTTAACACCTTATTGGTGATGCCATCTAGACCCGGAGCTTTGTTAGAGTGAAGCTTTTTGATGACCTCCTCTACTTTGTCTGCGGTGACGGGAGGTAGCGGGTCATCAGGGTCTTCAACAGGAGGAAGGGAGGCCCTACGTTCGACTTCAGCGTAGACGCTGAAGTCGAACGTAGGTCTAGATGAGCTTGGTCTACTGGTTGGGAGCTGGGTGTGCATTGAAGTTCGAGGCTGTCAGCCAGACATTCGGCGTACACTCTTGTCAGGGCGAATAAGTGGCGGTATGGCTGAGTCTTCAGTAGATCGTAGTTTCCTCTGAAGGTGCCAGAAAGCATGGTGGGTGGGCTCTAGTTCGCTCAGTATCTTATTTCATGCAGTGGGGCTGTTACAGGCTGGTATTTTTACGTTTGTGGCGATATAGACAGATCATTGTACAGCTATATTTACCTTATTAGACTTCATAAGCGGTGTCTCCAAGTTCATATTTTTATTCTTCATTGAACTCGATCCGGAGCCGTCGATACCTGTGCCAAGAATAATAATTATTTAATAAAATAATCACGCAGTGTATAGCTAGCTGTACGTGATGCAATGCAAGAGCTTATAGTTAGCCTGAAATAAAACAAGAAATAATAAAAACAATAAAATAGTTTGCACCTAGGTCAATCAATCGGAGTGTGAAAGACTTCTTTTCTTGTCACAGTCAAGACACGTATCTGCCTGGTTCCTATTTCTTTGTCTTAACTAATACAATGAATCGACTGCCCGAAAAATGAGGAGGTTATCAATTCGCCTGTGTTTTTTTTATGTGTGGTAACACATACTAGGAGCAGAACTTTATACTAGGTTAACAGATTTTGACGGTTATTTTTTTATTTGAAAACTGGTGCTTCTCGTGTGGTCCTATTTAAATCTGATCAAGAACTTCGGAGATATAAATTCTTCAATATACAACGGAAAATCTCTTGGGATTGCTGCAATTGCACGTACGCTTATTGTTTACGCCATTACATAACATAACATCACGGTACGCTCTAAAGGGGTACGCAGATATGTACAGTTCACCCTGGTTCATTCTTTTTTCACCGGTTATGTTAGTTTCATGTTATTCGGGTAATCTATTCAGACATAACTTTGGAGAATAAGGTACCTTACTACTGAACTTGCTCATTATGTACCATAACTAAAAAGTGAAAAAATAAATCTTTTTACAAACAAATACAACCGACTTCCAAATATATTTTTTTAAGTACCTACTACTAACACTATATTGGCATGCATCCGTGTGGTTATTTTTTTTTTTCAATTTAATATTTAAAATTTTACTATAGATTATTTACACGCTTGCTTTTAGGCAGAAGCTCTTTAAAGTTTTAAGATCTTCTCTTCTGAACAATGTATTTCTGGCAAAATAAACATTTAATTTCATATTTTAAGGGTCACAATCAGCAGTTTCTGTGACAATAAAAACTTTTGCTTTCTTTGTTTTCAATCTACCTAGCTTTTTCTCAATTACGTTGCAGTCAGCTGCCAGTATTTTACATGGAGCGAGTGCCTATCTAATCTCCAGAATCCAGTAACTGGGTGACACGGTACCCCTTGGCAAGACTGGTGACTCTCCGTAACTACCTTTAAATATCTTCTAATGGCAGCCGGGACCAACAGCTTTTCGAGGCACGGTCTCAGTATGTAATGGTCATCCATCCACAGACGGACCTCGACATGCATAACTTAACCTTGTACACCGATCTGTGTGGCTGTTATTTTTTAAGCACTAGCTCCTACACAGGTCGACAATAGATAGGTATTGCGTTTGAATTTGACGTCAGAAACCGACAATAGATAGTCAAGTGACGTTCATTTAGTGATAACGATTTCCATTACATTTTGGACGTCTCGACATTCTTTATTAGCCAGAATGTCTTTTTCATTAATGTATTCACTTGTCAAGGTATATTACAAGATCAATGTGAAATAAAATTATAACTTTGTTCTCTTGATTAGAACGCCTAAACCTGCGGTATACGATGCCGGACATAATATGATCGTATGAAAACGTCCAGAATGGTCTTTTGTTTCATCGCAGTATACGTCAGCGGTGAGGAGGATCATGTGTTCGGCATCGCATGCCGCAGCTTTGTGCGTTCCGATCAAAATACAAAGCTATAGATCGATTCAACATTTTATTAGTGAAGTTTCAATTTACTGAGAGAAATGTTGTTAAGTAATAGAACAACAAACATGTTGACTATACATTATCGGGACAAGTAACCAGAAAACAAGGGGACAACGTAGCGCTACGGCGTAGCACTTGCTACGAGTTAGCTACGCATCGTAGCAGTTAGTAAATCGTACACGTTTATTCAATCCTTGAGCTTTGCGGGGCTTTACCTTTGAACGAGTTTATTTTTTATTATTCTGTATGATTTATGAAGGGATTTAACCATCGACCACATAGCCACTAGACGTCTAATGCTTGATCTTGCTTGATGCTTGATGCTACTTGAGCTCTGATTGGTCCGTTCCCGAGGTCATACGTCTCATAAGGGTGGGACAGGTTTAAATAAAACCAGGAAGGTATCGATATTTTTATATATAGTATTTGTACATTTTTTAAATTAATATTACCTTTTTTATTATTAGTTATACGGCGTTTTAACATTTCAGTAATAACATAAAATGTTAAAACTAAAAAAATATATCAAAATTCTAAAGGTAGCAATACTTTTATCGGTTGTTGGTTCTTAAATATAGTAATATTCAATATTAGTAAAAACGTAATCAAAAAATCGTTTCACTATTAATAAACTATTAAATTTAATGTCTTTATTTGTATGGTTTCTAGTTCTATCGATAACAGATTTGGTCATAGGATATGGTGCATCACTAGTTTTGTTTACGAAATCATAGAGGAGAAGAGATAGCGAAAAAATTACTTTAAAAAGAAAGACACGCAAACATGCTGAGGGCGTTTTCACCTACAAACTTGACCAGTATTATATGAACTCCGATAAATAATATCAGAAAATAAATCTAATTATGTTTATGTAACTATTAACTTATCAATGAAATGTTATGCCATTTTTCCGTAAACTCGAAGTCTGGCTGTTGTGATACCAACGTATTGAACAAGAGGCCATTATAATATTTGTTACATAATTTTTTTACTGACTGACGCGGCAGTGTTTACGGCTCACAGAAGTGGTCGCTACTAATCCGAAATTGTCGAGTGGCGACCTGTATTACCTGTATATGATCTTTTAGTCATATCGGTTGACAGACATCGCTCGCCTGTTATTAGGCGTCTAGGGGCTGTGTGGTCGCTGGATTAAACCCATGACCAATGCCGTAGAAGCCTCATAACAGTAGCCGCAAAACCGCTCAGGTAGAATGTAATGAAAATAAAGCTATTTCGGGCATATTCGACTTGTACAATGTAACACTGTGTACAAAAAGATAGTTATTTAGAATATTGTTTTTTTATTTCCAAAATTGTTGTGAGAAGGCAGGCAAATTGATTAATTCTATCTTAATTACACAAGGTTTTTAAAACTATTTATCAAAACTCCGTATACGCGATGTATATGGTGCACAAGTGTGTGCACAAGTGAGGAGCGTTTTCACAAAGCGAAATATGTTTTTAAAAACATGTTTATTTTTTCAGTACGCGGTTTTATCATTTGTTTCCTTTCAGGTAGGACTTATTACATAAAATTAATTTATCAAATGTTTTAAGAATACATGAAATAAAATACATTGTTTTTATACTATATTCTTTGTTAAAATCACAAAAACGAAATATCATCATTAATTTTTAAATATCTGTTACCCGTCATTTGTAATTATTATTTATTTAATGCAGTGGTTCAGATACGTCTTAACTCACGTCTTCTATCATCACTTTAATTTACAGGAACTGAATTTACGGTAAGCATTTTGTTCGCGCCACTTGTAGGTGCGCTTATGTTTAGTTACCCACATTTCTCTTAATATTTTATCTACCCACTCTGGTCAATTTTCGCTGCATTAAACTACCCGTTCGTTTCTGGAACAGTCAACGTTCGGCCCTCTTTGAGGGTAGCCTCACTGCTCGTGAAAGTCAACCGCCTGGCTATTTACACTGGATTCCTCGCCCGCTGTGAGATCCCACCGCTGTATCACCGCTTTATAAAACCGCATCGTCTGCGATCGACTATCGTGGCCGTCGGATTCGTGGTGTTCACCTCTGATCATCATCTTGAGCCAGCATCACGTGGCTCGCCGTTCTACCCCACCGCATACAGTCCACTCTCGCGTCAGCAAATTGCGCCAGTACCCAGGGAACTTCAAATCCAGACGTCCAGTGGAACAGAGAAGGAGCGCTGCCAGGATTAACCAGAACAAGCACGAGAAAACCCGCCTCTGAGGTTAGTAGTATGTACCTCTTTTTACCTGACTACGGCAAAGCCAAAATGAAGCAGTCTTTGTAAGTATGTATGTTTGTGTTTACGTATGTTCCTCCGTAGCGCCTAAGTATTCATCCGATTTTGATAATTAAGTTGTCAATCAATTGGTTACTATGGCCTGGGTAACATAGATTAAAAAAAATACGGAGTCGGGTTACAAATATTAAACTTTTTGCTTGTTACATATTTATTTGTGCCTGTTGAACTGTCTTCAAATAAATGGTTTTTCTTTTTTTCTGCTTTCTCACTTCCTTTTACAAAAAGGAGACATGTATCCCACCAGTGTGACTTCATCGAGTAG